>JAJMES010000003.1:0-158519 GCA_030574275.1 Pichia sporocuriosa
ATGAATATAAAAACATAACCAATACGCTAGAGTTGATTAAAAAAGAGAAAAAAATAGTTAGGATATAAAATAGAGTCCCCTTATAATATGTTTTTTCTGTTTGGAAAAAAAGAATCTAGTAAAATTAATCGGTAAACGGTAAAATATTTGAATTTATTCGTTGCATGGTTGTACCGGGTTTAAAAACAACCATAAAAAAAGTTCCAAATAACCCGAAAATAAAACCATTTTTATTAAAGATGGCTGCAAATAATAATATTAAAAATTATGCATTTCTGATTCTGTTTATCTGAGAATACTTCAAGTCGTACTGCTGTTTAATTATTAAATACTGGCTCAATAATGCATTTCCCCTGAAAATAAAAACAATTTAGGGATATCAGGTCTAGAAATGGTGTCTGCTATTGATCGTTACTTAACCAAAATGTTATTGCTTAGAAAAGCTAGATCAACTGTTTTTGTGAATTATACTTTTAGAGTTAAATGTTCGCTATGTTCCTAAGATTATCCAATCATTGATTTTAATTGGAGAGATATTTAAAGTTGGGAAATTCATTTTTTTTCTTCAAATTTTTTATGAAAAAATATTTAATAAAGCCCTTGGAGTTACAGTGTGGCAGCGATTCTGCTTTAAATAATTTAGAATAAGGTTTCAAATTTCTCCATTGAACAAAAAATCCACATACAAAAATTTCATTTAAAAATATAGGAGACGATTCATATCAAAGCAGCCAAAACAGTTACATTTTATAGGAAAGACAATTCCGAAAAAAAATTAATTATTAATCGTTTGAGGAAACAAGGCAAGCTACAAACTAGCATATAGTTTGTGCAGATTTTAAATTAATAATGTTTTTAATACCACACTTATCCAATATATTTGTGCAGGCAGACAAAAAAGCACTTTTGTAGAGATATAAAAAAATTCAGGTTATAAAAAAAAAAAATGCAAAAAACAACACAATTTTTGTGCTGTAATTTCAATGGCATATACCCTCAAAAATCAATCTTGGTATTATTTTTGCAAAAATATAACGTCAATATTATTATTGAGAATGAAACCAAATTTGTCTTCAATGTTAATAATATTTTATAAGGTGGAAATGCATATAGATACTAAAATTATTAGACAGAATTAACGTGGCTATAAGCACGGTTGTTTCCTTAGCTCAAAGTAACTAGCCACCGAAACATTAAACTCAAAGCATTTTAATTTTTAACAATCCTGTCAAAGACTATATAGTATCGGTGCGGAGGAGTAATTTCAGATTAGAATAAATTCCCATAAAAAGCACAATCACAGTAGTAGCTTGATAAATTCTGAATATTTTAAGATTTAAAGCAATTTTAAGATTCACATAAAAAGTTACGTTTGTTTTGACGTTGTTGGTTCCTATTTTATAAAATCCAGAACCTAAAATTTATTTTAGGTTAATGATAGATATTTTATTATTTCTATCATTTATATCCTGCTAACCAACTTATTCATTTTTATATTGATCCAATAGTATAAATATTTATAATGGGTTATTAATGGCATGCAAAAATGAAAAAAAAAACAAGATTTAATGTTCCCTATAAATTATTCAATTCATTCAAATAAAAAATTGTAATTGTTAACTAAAAAGTTATGAAGGATGCGAGGTTCGAACTCGCGCGGACGTACGCCCAACAGATCTTAAGTCTGCCGCCTTAGACCACTCGGCCAACCCTCCAATTGTTAAAGATAAAAATTTGCATATTTGTATATTATACAGTAATCACATATAACTTAAAAATCTGTGTTATAATCCTGTTTTTACAGTCTTTGAAACATTGATTATTTAGCAATTAATTATAATTATTTGGTGAAAATTTTTTGAGAATAAGGATCAATGATTTTTTTTGAAAAAAATTTATCACTGTTTAGATATTGATTTTCCTTTTTTTGCTTGTTAATTTAGAAAAAGTAGTATATTCCAATGAGTATTGGTAACCTACTGTTTAAGTTGCTACACTAAAAAACACGATCATTCAAGCTATTTGGGGATATTTCAAGATTTTTGAATAAAAAGTTTAACTATTTGCGAACTAGAAACATATACTATGATACATAATTTATCCAATTAAACTGAAACACAAAACCTTATACAGAAAAAATTAATTGATCAGATTTAGCAACTATATTTCTATTCTACTTTAGTTTTCTTCTATATCCAAAGTAAAAAGCTAGCAATGAATAAAACAGCAATACATATCTCTCAATCATATCAAATCTCCATCATTTTTTTTCACTTTAAATCTAACTCCTTCTGATTTAATTTTAATTTTATCTGTACCCTTTTGCATTTTTGCCTTTTGATAGTTTTTCCACATTTTCTTTCTTTTTTTCAATATTTTTAGATGTGCTTTTTTCCTGAATTTTAATTCTGAGACTGTAAGCCTTTGTGGTTCTGGGGAACCTTTATCTCCATTAATTAAAAAGCAAACTTTTTTTGTATCCTTTATTTTCGTGTTCACCCTGGCCTTTCCTGAAACTAGAAATTGAGCTAACTGCATCATTGGATGAATACATGCATTAACGTTAGATTTTGTTGGTGTTGATGTTGAAGTCGATGTTTGAGTAATGCAAGAGTCAGTTAATTTTGATTGTGGAGAATACACAGCACTTGGAGGGGTTAATGTTCCAGGCAATGTTTCTAACGTTGATTCTCCAATATTATAATCTTCATCTGTACCATTAGGATGTGATGTTATACCTCTTGCGGGATCCTGCGTCTGCAAATTTGTGCATGGGAGTTTCAAATTCTCAAATCCTTCAAAGACAATCGGATCTGAAAAATAGATCGTATTCATTGATCTTTCTCTTAATTTATGATACGTAAAAGTATTTTTTTTACTATCTACAAAATATATTTATCTTATTAGTATATATTGCAATTATTTAATATCATGTAGATATTTCCACGTTCCTCTTCATAATGGGGCATAAAGATATACGTACATGTTTTAGCCTTTGCTTTTAGATCAATACTATTATCCTGTACCATATTTTATAGTTCACTTAAAATAATCCCGTCCCATACACACACGTAAATCTTTCAGTAAAGGAGAAGACTAAAATTCCCAAACAAAAAAGTCCGAAAAATAAGGGCAAATCAAGAGACCCTCGTTATTCATTTAGAATTGCGTATTTCACGCAGCAGCACCGAATTATCAAACTTGATCAAATATACAGTTCTATTTGGATATGTATCTTCAGGTACTGTATGAGCAGACACCTCACATTTAAAATAGCTCACGTCTAATATACCTTCAATTATACCCGCAACAAAAGCTTCACAATTTAAATTTTCATATTCTTTCGGTATACCTATATATTTAGTCAACATTGGGTCATTATCAATTATCATGTATTGATTCTCATGATCTGATGATTTTTCTAAACTATCAGCTTGTTTATCGAATAAATTTGTCCATATTGTTGTCATTGTAAATTGTAAAATTTCTAACAATTTAATATTTCGCTTTGAAAGATTTGATTTACCAGTTGATGATATATTATTACTAAAATTAACTCTTAATGAACTCAACTCTAAATATTTCAAACCAATTGAATATCCAAGATTATTTAGTTTTCTTTCAATTTCTAATAAACTCTTAGAGTTATTCAAATTCATCGATATTATTTGCATAAAAAGAAAGCAGAGTGAAGATAATGATATTTCATGTTTGGTTCTATACAAATTTCTATCATATATTTGATTAGTTATACTCACTTGTTTCTTAATCGTACCTGGGGAAGGTAATGGTGTAGAATATTGTGAATTGGATGCTGTTAATTTTTGTTGATTTGGATCTGTTGATTGTGGCCCTAATATGGGGTTATATCCTGTTCCTTGAAAAGCAGCTTTACTAACCGAAGACATTCTTTAATCTTAATATATTGGTGTATATATATAATGAATATATGATTGGATTGTCATGCCAACTAGTAATAATAATAATAATAAAAAAAGAACAAAAGGGAAGACGAAGAAAACGCAAAAAAGTCAAAAGTAAAAAAAAAAAAAAAAAAACACTGTGCGAACCAGTTTGTTGAAGTTTTATAGATTGAAGGTTTTCCATTTTTTTTTTCCATAATAGATGTGTGGGATTTACTATATAAAGTTGCTTTAATAATAACAAATAAACAAGTTGTTCATCATAATAAGTCATGCCAGTAACGATAAGACGGGCTACAGTTAGTGATTTACAAGCTATGCAAAATGCAAATTTGCATAATCTACCCGAGAATTACTCAATGAAATACTATTTATATCATTTATTATCATGGCCAGAGGCATCATTTGTTGCAGTGAGTACGGATTTTGAATTAGAAGAACAAGATGAAGAATCTATTCATGATACTAAAGCAAATATACAATATGTCGGGCCTAATGAAAAGATTGTTGGATATGTTTTAGGTAAAATGGCAGATGATGATAGTGAAGAGGATAAAACACCACATGGACATATTACTTCATTATCAGTTATGAGGTCTTATAGAAGGATGGGTATAGCTGAAAAACTTATGAGACAGTGTTTGTTTACATTATGTGAAACATTTAAAGGAGAATATGTATCACTACATGTTAGAGAGTCCAACAGAGCAGCATTGCATCTTTATAGGGATACGTTAGAATTTGAAGTATTGAGTGTTGAAAAATCTTACTATCAGGATGGTGAAGATGCATATTATATGAAGAAAATATTAAAAGTGGATGAGTTAGTGCCATCTAATTTTCAAAAAGCATTAGAACAAGATGATTTAGAAAGTGATTTAATTTGATATAATTTAATATAATATAATTTACAACTGTATAGATCATGATTATAGTACTATAGTTTAGGAAAAATAAATATTTACAAAACATTAAAATCAAAGATTCAACTCAGTAGTGTTTTAAAGGTAGCGTGTTTTTTTCCACATCAACGTACAGGATTAGACAGGACGTCACACCAACGTCTCGAGCCAAATGCACTCAAGTCATCATATGAAGAATCAATGTAAAGAAAGAAGACAAAAAAAGGGAAAACAAAAGAAAACAAAAGAAAATAATAAGAAAATAGAAACAAATAATAACATATGCTGTGTTCATCTGAACACCTACATTTGTGGTTATTTGTTTCCTTAGATGGTATCAGAAAGAAAAAAAAAGAAAAAAAAGAAAAAAAAAAAACAAGAATTGAAGAAAGAAAAATTTTTTTTGGGGAGGAAATCAACGCTCTTTTATACAAAGAGAGGGAAAAAATATTTTTTTTATTTTTTCTTGTTTTTTTTTCCCATTTTTAAAGGGTTTCTTTCTTTCTTTCTTTCTTTCTTTCTTTCTTTCTTTCTTTCTTTCTTTCTTTTTTTTTATATATATTTAATTCTAACAGCTAACATTATTACATATACAACTATATATTTCTAACTTCAAACGGTATGATCATCTTCTTTGGAGTAAGTTAATTTGTCAATTTTCACTTCACCCTCTACTAACGTGTAAAGGTAAAGTATACATGTTGAATCTTTGACATCTAATAAACAAAAACTTGGAAATGGTTCCATGTATTCGTCGATTGATAACTGTACTTGATTTGTTGCTTCATCCAATTTTAGATCTTGTAGTATATTCTGTAGTTTATCTGGATTTTCTTTGGTTTGGTCATATTCTATCTCTGGTTGATTTTTTATACCTGTCGTTTCTGTTTCTTTTTCGTTTTTGGTATGCGTTACAGACTCAGTTGTACTGTTTGATTCCAACTCTGATTTTGTTTCAGTTTCTCCCTCCGATTTATCAGTTATATTAACATCATCTTTGTTATCTTTTCCAATTTTCCCAATCTCATTCTGTTTTATTTTAACTTTATTATTCTCATTTATTTCATTTACAATCTTATTAATCATTAACCTATCTTCTTTATCTAATGTATCAGTTGAATAAGCACCTGTACCAGTACCAGGATTCACAAAAAATTTACCATCAAGGGTATAAGCTTCAACTTTATGAGTTGAACCATAAATTAAAATATCAACATCCATCATCCTTGCATGATTAAGTAAACTTAATGGATCATTCTTTGGTACAACTTGAAATCCATTAAGTAAACCAATTTTTAAATTATCATAATTGAAAACAAGGGATTGTGGTAACCTTAGATCTTCATCAAATTCACCTCTAACCATTTGAAAATCGTTCGATATAGATTTGAGAAATTCTAATGTACTCTTTGAAGTTGTAACATTCCCCAAACATAAAACCTTATCAATTTTCCCTCTCGGTTGAAGCAATTTCCTAAATTTTGCAGGAATCGCAATTGCCCTTTCAGGAACGTATAGATCACCAATCGTCAAAACCAACATACTTATATATGCTGCCAGTATCTAACTGTTGCTGTGTGTAAAACGTGGTGTAACACACAACCAGATACTGTATCCAACACACCCCAATTGAAAAGCCCACTTTAATTAATTTGTGGAAAATAAATGGCAACAAACTAGTTGGTGCACGGATGTTAGTAATTTTTTTTTCCTGCTGAAGTCGTTGGATTAACAGTAAATAAATAAATGAATAAATAAATAAATAAATGGGTAAGTAAGTTCATAAGTATATAAGTATATAAGTTTAATAAATAAATAAATAAATAAATAAATAAATAAATAAATAAATAAATAAATAAATAAATAAATAAATAAATAAATAAGTTCGTAAATAAATAAACAAGTGAACAAGTAAATGAGCAGATGGTTGAATAAAAATTCATTTATCTACTTAAATCTAATGTTCTATTTAATTATGCCTTTTTTTCTTCAGAAGAAGCTAAGAATTCATTGATAGCCTTCTCGACATCTAATTCACCAGATGATGTTGCTGCTGGAGCCACTGGAGCTGCTGCTGGTGCTTCAGCGCCAGAAAGTAAACTGTTTAATTGAACACCACCAACAACTGTAGCTAATGTACCAATAGCTAAATAGTGTGATGGAACCATTTTACCTAGGATATTATATGCTGCACCCATTTTATTCTATTTTCTTGTATTCTACTCTATTATATGTACAATTGTAACAATAAAAAAAAGGGGACAAACAGAAAGTGAAAGGGTACACGACATGAATAATCCGAACCGAAACTGTAATAACCAAACACCCATAATCAATTTCTCGAGAATATTCCATCACAGCGCTCTCCCCCCATCCGAATCGGCGACTTTCTCTGTATAAATGCGACTTTTTCAACTGCTTGGTCTTTTGGTTTGAAATAATTTCGGTTTTTTACCTCAAATTTGCCTTCGTTTTCTACCCAATCGTTGTATTTATTCAAAATCAAATTATAAAAATAAATAGAATCTATAAAACATAAAAGAAAATGTCTTCTATTATTAAATCTGCAAAATCCATTCTTCCAACTCTTGACAGAGTCCTTGTTCAAAGAATTAAGGTTCCTCAACAAACATCATCAGGTATTTACATTCCTGAAAAAAACCAACCAAAAAACAACCTTGCAACAGTTATTGCAGTTGGTCCAGGTTTTACTTCTCAAAATGGTGAACTCATCAAGCCATCCGTTCAAGCTGGTGACAAGGTTTTGATCCCTCCTCATGGTGGTTCCCCAATTAACGTTGAAAAGGAAGAATACCTTTTAATGAGAGATTCTGATATCTTAGCTAGAATCCAAGAATAATTCCCCCTTTAACCTTCTGTATATAGATATATAATTTTTATAGTTTTTTTTTTTTTTTTTTACCTTGCTCTAATACATTAATATACATTAATATTTTGGTATGATTACAGCTATACATACAGCTATATACTTAATTTTCTAAACAAACTTGCTGCCAATAATTATCCATGTGATATTTTTCCAAAAATTGCTTAATTTCAACATTTTGTTGAAATGTATAACATGTCCATTTGAAAAATTTATTCTCCATTATTTCACCTTCCCAAACAATATCACAACTATTCCCACTTAAATCTTCTAATGTTATATTGTCATCATTATTTATATCACCGCCCTTTTTCCTTGGGGCTTCATTGATCTCCCAATTGATACGGTTCATTAAAAGATGTTTATATTTTTCAACACTCTTATTACCACCTTCTACAATGATTAGACTATTCTTATCATTAAGTGTTAAACATAATCCCGTTAACTTTAACTGTTTGGCATTCATATCAATCTTATAAACATTTTTTGGATTGACTAATCTCTTAATATTAAAAATACAACAATAAATACCTTTACTCCTATCTTCTTCAAATTTCTTTTCAAGTTTCATATTCTTCTCTTCTTTATTCAATTTCCTCTCTTGATTCATTCTTTCATGTTCATCAGCTCGTTCTTGAATCTCACGCCTTACTCGCATTTCTACTTCAGTTGGATTTCTGATAGTTTCGTTCGTCAAAACATTCATTAAATTCTTTAACTTTACCTTTGGTCCAGGCGTTGCCTCTAATCCAAGCTTAATTCGATCTTGTTTCTCCTGCATTGCAATCATACGTCTATTCTTACGCAATCGTTTCTGCTCCTTTTTCGTTAAATATAATGGCTTTGGTTCAGGAACCAATCGTGTCCAAGGCGCTTCAATTGGAACTGGATGTTGAATATAACTAGTAATTGGATTATCATCACTATTTATGTCCAAATATGTTATTCCTCCATCATAACCTTCACGTCTATTCTTAACAAACGGCTCATCCCACCATTCAATATATGGTGGTGCAACAGAAAATTCATCACCATATTTTTCTTCACCGATATTTTCATCAGGAATAAGATTCAGCCTCTTCAACTCTTCTTCTCTTTCCCTTTTCAACCTTTCCGATTTTGTCTTCTCCCTCAAAAGGGTTGCACGTTCAACTTGTCTTCCTGGCTCATTGAATCGTAATGCACGGCGTGGCCTTTCACTTACAATTGACATATCAGATTGATCAATGTAAGGATTCACTATAAACCCTTCACGTTGTTTCCAATCACTCTTTAGTGGATTAACTATATGCTTCACATTTTTACCCTTACTTTTCTTCCCCAAATTATCATCGTTACCACCAGTAGTCTCATACCCGGTACTGTTTGTCATTTGTAGCAATGGATGAATCTTGATATTTGACAAAACATCCTCAGATTCAGTGTCAAATTCCACTGCAGATTTCACTGTATGATCATCAATTTTGACTCTTTTGGTTTTACCCAACATTTCACTGTTATTAACACCTCTTTCTCTTTTCCTCATGATGTTGAATATTCTGCAGATATACTATTCGAAAGAGAAAATAAGAATAGAACTGTAATTTTTGCAAATTATTTTGACATTATTCTTCTGTACCGGATTCATGTCTTCTTTTTTATTTCTGTAGTGCTGGGGCGAGTATCGTGTTTGGCATGCTTTGAAAACTGATTCTGATATTTATCACGTGACTGCAATTATGTTTGACAGGAAATTCCTTTTCATATCCAATATGAACGATAAAAGATGTTACATATTGTATTTTATTTGTAGTTTTGATTGAAGTCCTTCAGATATCTTTACAGCCAGAGGTTTATGTATTTTAATACATTAATAAAAGGTTTAAACGAGCAATACACACTCCTCATATATAAATAAGCTTACTGTACCAATGGAAGTGGTCAGTGTCTTTATCATTTAACAGAATTATATTATCCTATTTTGAGTTTCGGAAAAAACATATGTATTTTCATTATTCCTGGCAATCGCTCACCAGTATCATATTTATATTCCCAAATGTTTATTATCTAATAATTTTTATTAAAGGTTTTTGATTAATCACCCCATCAAAATTACCTCCAATATTTGGATCATACACAGTTGATCTCATATTCGATTTCTCAGTTACGCCTGTAAAGTCAATGTGGTAAACGACATCTTTTTCATCCTCTACATCGTAAGCGGTGAAAATAAATGTTTTGTCAGTATTTTCACTTTTTTGGATAAAACGTAGTGGATCTAATTTTTTCCCAAATGTAACAGCTGTCCACGTTTTCCCCTGATCCAAGGAATAAGAGAAATAATCAATCAAGTGATTGTCTTCATTACTCGAAGAAAAGTCTGGAAACGGGACAACAACAAATATATTACCCGAATCTCCACATGCAAAAGCACAAGGCTTGTCATATAATATTTCCCATGATGAACCACCACTCGTCGAAATAAGTGTTTTTAAATTGTTATATGATTTGTCAAGATACCTTCCCAAATTACCATATCCTACTAGCATAGTCGGGATTACTTCGTTAGGTTCATTTTGGACGTATATTATTTCTGTAATATGTAAGGAGCATTCTTCTTTGTCGCAATAAATGTCAGAATCACTAATTTTAAGATAATCCCATGTTTTACCATCATCAAATGTAATGATTGTTTTCAGCGCTAAAAGTTGTGAAGATTCTTCTGTTAAATCTATAGTCTCAAACATCGATTCCAAGCCTGCATCCACATGTGAAGCAATCCAAATATTATCCGAAAATCGTACACTATGGAAAGGAACTGAAGATACATTACCAAAAAGTTTTCTGAAGTTTTTACCATCAGAGTCAGATTTATAAACGTCCATTCTTGGTTCATTGAGGTCACCAAACAAAACGTTTGATGTAGAAACATATAGCTCATTTTTTCCTGCAGTTACAAAGTAACTTGTATCATCACTACTTTGATCTTCCAAGCTTTCCTTAAAAAAGTTAATTCCATCCCTAGAAGTGTAGAAAAACGCACAGCCTATTGGGAATGCCGAATTCCAAACTATGAAAGAGCCACTGATATATAAACTGGGACCCTGAGAATCTGGCAAATCTGCACAGTCAGAATCAATAATAGTTTTAAAAAAATCACCGGTTAAAACAATCCTGTTCGTGCCATTACATTCCTTTTTAACACAAACAATAGTTGCATCATTACCTTGCGTGAATTCAGGATTAATTTTAGTAAAAATACATTGCGCAATATTCTCCTCAGTAACAAACTTTGGTGAAGTTTCCAATCCATCATCTGAATAATAAGTATGTTGGAGAAGCTCTCCATCGACAAAATAATCGAATGTGAAAAGAATGTAGTTTTTGTTGGCATAGTTTATTTGCGCAGATGGATTTGCAGCTTCTAAATCACAAAGCAAATCAAAGTGATTCCATGTCTGTCCTTGATCTAATGTGTAAAATTGTCTTTTAGTGTTGGTGAATATCATTGCGATATCTGGGAAATACTGAAAGCCAAGGAAATCAATCACCTCCATATCCAATCCATCATATTCAAAGTCCAATTTTTCCCAATGTTTCCCAGCATCATTTGTAATATGTACACTATTTCCACCCCAAACAATAATATCAGAATTTTTTTCAAAATAAAATTCTTCCCATATGGTCAGATTTGAAACTGTAATAGTTGGGAATATCAATGCATCGAATTCCAAATTGCATTGGGCAGTGGAAACCACTATAGATATCCCTATAAGAAATGATGCAAACAAGCAACATCCCCATCTCATTGTTAAATTTATAAAACTTGTTCACAGTGTATTATTTGCAAAAAAAAAAAGGAAGAAGAAGAAAAAGAAGTAATCAATCTCAAATATCATCATCATATCCAGCCGAATCTGTGTTACCGCACTATCATCATTCTTTCACGATTCTGTTTGAAATATAAAAACTAGTAAATATACTGATATTGCTTTCCCCAAATTCCTTTCATAAGTATGGCACAATATTTATCAGGCATATTCAGATGTTCTAGCTTGTTCATAGTGAAATGTACAGTGCCCATAAACCATCAGTTTACCTGCATGTAATCGGTCATCAATTTAAAGGCCATCTTTGCTCAACTGAATAGATTATTGAAGACATGAAATTTTTTCATAGATTTCTGTGTATATAGAAAAGAATTGTCATTATTGTAGAGAAACCAATCACATGTTTCTGATTCTTAGTGCAAATTAACTACCGACACTTACCTTAGAGCCGTTGTTATTTATTAGTTTATGAGAGTATATACGTAAAAAGTAAAATATAATTTTCCCATATTTAAGTACAGTATTTTAGTGCTCTTGCAACTTTTGCTTAAAACTCTTGAAATACTACTTGAAAATAGGTAAATACTTCTTGATAGAGAGTTGCTGGCTCTCTACATACATACACATATCATTAAGATCATCGTGGTTCGTAGAGACGCTTTTAGGGCAAAAAAAAAAATAGGCTTAAAATGTTACTTAAATTTCATTATATTCTTTCAATTATATAGTTTAACTATAATTATGGACATCGAATAAAAAGTATCATGCAAATCCAAAACCTTCATGACCTTCCCGAATAGCCAACAATAATGCATTTCTCAACTTAGAATAACTTTGATATTCTGGTAAATCAATTTGATTGAAGCAAGTATGCGCAGTTGGTAGTCGGTCAGTTGCATTATAAACTCTATGAACACTGAACTTGGAAACACCATTCATACCACTTAATTCCTTAAAACCATTTAGTGGAACCTTTGAAGTACCGGTAGCAAATTGTAGCAATTTAGCTCTTTCCTCAGCATCAAACGATTTTACAGCTCTCCAGAACCATTGAACCTGCGGGGATGAAGCAGAATAATTCTCATATATTGTATTATTCTTCCAATCATTCACATCAATATCTGGCAACCCAGAAACCAATAATTCTAATTCTTGCTCATCAAAAATTGAAATTAATTCCTTTGGTATCATAGAATAAAAACCTTCAAGGAAATTATCCATTTGTTCTTTAACAGAAGTTAATAATCTATATTCAACAATACTTTTAACATATTCTTGTTTATTCTCCTCTGTGACTGTTATATTTCTGCCATTCGGAATCAAATCAATAATTTTATGTTCGCCATAATCATCAGTTTCAACTGAAAATGTTTCAACAATAATATCAGTAATGTCATTTTCTAACATCCAAACTAGTGATTTATAATATTCTAAATCCAATGACTCCATATCTTTTAAGGAAACCGATTTACCTAAAAGTCTTTTAAATACTGCTCTACTAAAGTGACAGTCTAAAACATAACCATCATAAACCGCCTTTCCAATAATCATACCAACAAACTTAAAAAAAGACAAATGCTCTGGATTGACCCAAGATGTACGATTTGGATGGAAAGTAGTCTTGTCTGATGCAACAGGAATAAACAAAGCATAGTTAGGATCAAACATTTGTCTTGAAAGAACCTGATACCATTCTCGTGTAACACCACCCGCATCAACACCCTCTTCGCCATTAAAATGAATTTCAAGTATACTCTTTCTGATCTTATCACTGGGTTTAAAAAATATACTCCGATATGAATCCAAGAATACTTGACCACGCCTGACATTGACTGCTATTTTCTCCCTCGTTTCATTGGAATATTCATCATGTAATTTTTGTTCAAAATATACTCTCTTATTATCAAATTCTAAAACTTTAGGATTTCTAATCAAAACGGAGAATGGCCCGCTCATCAACTTAGGGTTATTTCTTATCATATGGTTCAAAATCTTTTTATGCTCTTCCGTAAAAGTAAAAAATAAACTTTCAATAGGTTCCTTGGCAAAATCCAATTCATCTTCTTCTTCATATTTTAAAACATCGAGAGCATTCATTCTTTGAACCTTACTATGTTTACAAACAACCATTAGTGCTTCAATAAGTGGTGATAAAATAAAGGCAATATAATTCATGTTTTCATCTTCTCTTAATAATTTCAAACAATCACTCAATGCACCCCATAACGGTCCCAATGCCGAGTTTTTATAAAGCAATTTAAGTTCTTCAATATCATCTACGTCATTATCACTCGACTGGTACAAGTAATCTAAAGCAGTCAAAACACGTAACAGTTTTGCCTGATCAGAAGCCCCAGAAGAAAATTGTCCTAACGAAGGTAGATCATCAATATCTTTTTTGGACTCACGCAAATCTTTAATAAGCTCCCTCAATTCTTTAACAATTTTGCAACTCAAATGTGTCGCCTTCTTCGATAGCTCTTTAGGGAATACAATCCTTGCATTTTCTAAGACAGATAAATTTTGAATAGAAACAATTGTTTGCTGGAAGACTTTATTGGCACACTCATCAGCAACAAGGATGTTTATTATTTGTTTCAAACTTCTATCAGGAATATTTGGTAACTGAGGCAACTTCTTCAATTGTTCGGATTCCTTCTCAATTTCTTTGATCTTGGTTTTCATAGTGGGTAAAGGCCTAGTAGCTATCTGGATCGAGCGTGATAAAATATCCATTAAATTAGTATCTTCTTTGATCACCTTACTTTCAAGTAAATTCAACAAAACATTAACCGGAAATTTATAGCTGTTGTCTTTCAGTTTATTTTTCTTTGATAATTTCTTAATAAAATGAATACCTTCTTGATCTGTCAAAAAGTGGAATCTCATACTACTTTCATTCTCAAGTAAATATTGAATGACATCAATGCATTGGGTCGCCAAAGAAATACTTGTACAATTTGCAGGAAATGAGCTAAGAACTTCATTTTCGTGCTGCTCTGTGCCAATTGCATCTTTGCCGGATGAGGATACATTCGAACGAATGCACAGCTGATTGTAAACATATACCAATGAATTTTGATCTTTGAGCCCCTCCTGTAAAATGTACAAAATGATTGCAATTAACTCAGCCCTTGTGTGTTTACTCAAACATAAATATGCAACAGTCTTAAAGAACAGCTCTCTCTTATAGTAAACTTGAGGAATAAATAACAATTTTAATAAGGCAGTAATTCCTGGCTTATCAAGCAGCGCCGTAAAAAAGATTTTAGATGACTTTTTACTTGTTTCACCTGGTTGAGGCTGTCCAATAAGAGGATATCCAGCTCTCCGCATTTCAACCGAGCTTTCATCTCTGTTTAAGCGTAAGCTTAACTCCCCACTCTCAATGGCTTCTTCATCACCATAATTATCCTCATCTTCATTGTCTAAATCATCTTCGCCATCAATATCATCGTTGACGTCATCATCAGCATCTTCGTCAATAGCATCATCATCGAAGTCATCATCTCCAAAATTCATACCGAAGCGGTTGGAACCCAGTGAAAGATTTCTAATAAAACCAATCGCCTCCCTTCCTCTTTCTTCAATTCTAGATTGGTTCAGATGCTGATCATAAACTTCTTGTCTCATATCATCCGGCAAAGCCAACATAAATTCTGGATCAATACCTGTTCTACTTATATCAACATTTGTACCGCCAATTTCAACAAATATTGGTTCTGTTGGTTGACTCGAAGATAAATGATCGGTTGCCTGGTCGTTTTCTTCTCTTTCCATTTCAAGCAACCTTTCTTCTTGCCATTTTTGCTGTTGTCTAATTTCCTCTTCCTCTTTCTTTTTTCTTATTTTCTCTTTTTCCTCCCTAATAGATTTCTCTTCATCATGTAATATTTTACTTCTTTCATAGAGTTTATTAAGAATTGTTGGAATTGCACGATATGTTATGTTTTTCCCCGAGTATAATTCTGAGATTTCCTGCCATCTTTGCAAGGTAGTCTTAATGAGTATGCTACTATGTTGTGCTCCCCTTTTCGAAAACATTAATGGTTCAAATACTCTTCTAAATTCCATCAAACCTTGCATTTGGTTATTATTTCTTCTATCAAAAAGAGATTGAGTAAATTCAAGGAGCGTGGATCTTGTATCATTTCCTGGCATTGATTCCAGAGGTAAAGGTATATTAGAACTCATTGCAGGAAACAATAATCTCGCAGGGAATGTTTGAGCATCTCCGGTTTCATTTGTAACAATGCCGGATAGACGCCTGTCGCGTCTACCATGACTATTTTGAGCATTCTCACCTTCTATTTCATCAAGCCATTCTTGAAGAATTACCGAATCATCACTGTCACTTCCACTATCCGATTCATTCACATCAATAGAGTCAAGATCTAACTCAACAACGTCATCATCACCAGCAGTACTCTCACTATCTGTTTCAGAGTCATCATATTCATAGTATTCATTATTTGTGATATCATCAGCAGACTCGCCGCCATCAGATATAGCATTAAATTCCGATTCAGAGTTAGAAACATAATCTTCAATTTCATGAGCATCCATCATTTCATCATCTCCATCCTCATCAGATTCGTAAACAAAATTTATCCTCTCATCATCCATAACGTCATTATCATAATCAACACTTTCCAAATCATCATCGTCAATAACATCCAAATCGTCATCATCACCATCGTCATCGTCACTATCATCTCCATGATCACTTTCAATCATATCAGCATCACCATCCATTTCGTCAATATCAATATCAGAGCCATGATCATTATCGGAAAGAATAATTTCAATACCATCATCTACTAAAAACTCATCATCAAAGTCATCATCAAAGTCATCCTCGTCTTCAACCTCGTCCAAATCATACATACCCAAGGTTGAATTACGCAATAAATCCGGAGCATCTTCTCTATCCTCTAGATCTTCTTCAAAAACTTCTTCTTCTGCATTATCCCCGGATTCATGCTCCGACTTAAATGCATCTTGGTATTGAACTTTGATTTCTCCCAATAATGAAAATAATTTTAAAACACTTTCAGAAACTTGTTCAGCATACGGAAAATTCAGATCCAACTTTCCAATAATAGAACTGGCCACGTTTCCAAACTTTTTATCTATTAATTCTTTCGCAAAATAATATTTATCATTTTTTGTAATAAAGCCATCGGTTGATAATGTGATCGAAGCATCAAAATGCTCACCACATAATTTTCTAATCAAAGTAAAAATATCAACAATTCTACCATACCTGATTAATGAACTTTTATTAGATGCTTCAGTTTCCCTAATAATTTTAACTAAAATATCAACAGTGAATTTTCTCGCAAATGCAACATCACTGTCAGAAACTTTAATATCATTGTAATCAGCATCTTCAACAGGAACTGTGGATATAAGACCCAATATACAAGCATAACCTAATGATGCAAGAAATTCATGAATTTTATGATTTGTCGAGTCTTCCTTTTCAAATGGATTAATAGTAATAAATCTATGTACAAGCATATTTAATGCTGTTGAACGGGGCTTTTTATCTGATTTGTTTTTCAGTTTCTTCGAAAATGTCAAAAATTCTGTCTTACATGCCGTGTATGAAAATAGAAGCTCAGCAATTGTTTGTAATAAAAATACTGCGTATGCGAGGACAGTATTATTTGAAATAATTGTGTGGATATTTTCATTATCGGAACTGGATTTATCCTTTTCCTCTTTATCAACTCGAGCATTTCCATTAGTTGATATAAGCTCTTTCTTGTTTATTGTCATTAGTTCTGAAAGTAAGAAGTTCATAATATCAGATGTATTATTGTTCGGATGAACGTGTTTCTTCTTTAAATCAATTCCATGATTTTCTAAGATTTTGATTTCTTCTTCATTCAACTTTGAAATCAATGGTGACTTCAAATGCCTATTGATTTGTTTAATAGCACACGTATCTTCCATAACTTCACAAAACAGTTCAGAATCACGAAGGACAAGAGACGAGTTTTCTTCTAATAGTGTTTTCACATCCTTAACCTTCAGCCTTTTATTCTTACCCTTATCGTTAAAAAGATGATTAATATCTTTTTCAAAATAATTTTTAAGAATAAATTTAGATTCAACAGATCTTCTCAACACAGTAATAATCTGGGATTGAATTTGATTAGAACATTTGTTGTCTTTAACAAAACGAACGAGTGCATGAAGTATATTAGATTTTGAAAGCATATCAACCTTTTCATCAGTGTTAGATAATAAAATAAGTAGATTTGTAATTTCAATAATATTTTCATTTGTTTGGACCTTGTCTAACTGAAGAAGTAAAGAAAAAATTTTAGATTCAATATTTTCATCTATAGAACTAACCTCTGGTAAAATAAGATACGGGGAAAGGTTAATAGGTGCTGTAATTTTTGGAACTTTAGGAGCAAACGGAATTTTTGTCTCAGAAAATAATCTAGTAAAGATCATTAGTACGCTTGAAAACCAAGCTTTTTCAACATTTTCCATTTTGACATGAGCTGATAAAAACAGCGATACTTTTTGAATCATTGATGAATACTTAGGAAGGGATAATTGACTTAATAAATGACCCAGTAAAGTTAAAGTAGAGGCCAATTTTTTATTCTCAACTTCAGAAATGGAACCAAAATCCATTTTAGTAATCATATCATATAATGGGTTCAAAACATCATCCATACTTTCAGGGAACAAGTCTCCAAAGATTGAATAAAATAGTTCTGATACATTGTTTACTGATTTAGGGTACAACTGTGCTATTTTAATCCAGCTATCAATAAAGTTAACCTCTTCTGCTCCCCTATGAAAATACAAATCATCAATAGTTTCAATGTCATATTTTGGAGAATAATCGGGACGAATTGGTCGAATTTTTTGGGGAACATAAGTTCTTTTCAATAACTTGTCCCAATCAAGGCTATCAATTTCATCAAAATTTTCGCTGAGATCAGATGCTGAATGTTCCATAATTCTTGGAACATCATCACCAAAAAATACCAAAATTTCTTCGGCTTCTTCTTTTGAAATTCCCGCATCACACAAAAAGTTAATATTGTAATCTGATGGTGATGTAGTTTCTAGTGTAATAGGATACAACTTACCCTTAAATGATAATGTATGTAACTTAAAATTCTTATATGCACATGTACTTATATTAATAATATCATCCACTAAAATCGATGGAATATTATGACCAAAACGTTCCAATATATTTGCACCATTACCAGATAACAACTCTTGTAATAAAATAAAATTTGAAATAGCGCCTTGTACTTGAATCGAAAGGGATACTTCATTTTCATAATCTGATTTCTTCGGACCCAAGTATGAATATAAATTACCAAAGTTTGGAAGTACAGCCAAAGGATTAACAGCACCAACATCTGAATGGATTTTAAGGATTTGATCCAAAACTGAAATAACTAAACTTTCCATATCCATTGAAATGTAAGCCTTTTCTGTATAAGACCTAATTGACTCAGAATCAAATGTACCCAACAAATTAAAATATTCAATGGCTAAATCTTTCAACATGGGAAGCTTTTTGTTTTGTAAAATGCATATACTCATAGTTGGATTTACTGATGCCGAAATACCGAATGATTGGAATTCATTGAGATAAAGTTGGTTAAGCATACAAACCAAGTATCCAGATCTGATTTTAAGATTTTCTGTTTTAATGTTACTCAATAATTCAAACATTGTATTAGTATATTCTGTTATAATACCAACAGCATAACGTGCAGATACACCAAATAAAGTTTTGCTTTCCGACCTTCTTCCAGAATTAATTGAACAAAAACTATTAAAAATATTTCTTAACCAAAATTTAGACCGTGAAAAGTTAAAATAAAGAATTGAAGCATTTTTAAATTTTGCGCTGTTACCATTCCAATCATATGATTCTGGAGAAGGTACACCGAGTTCCCTTTGTTTTGGTGATATTGATTGAACCATGGTATAAGCATTTTGAGCAACTTCAAGAGGAGTATTAACTTGTAGCAAAACTTCTTCTAAGGATAATCTTCTATAAAATAAACATAATTCATGAATCATTTTCAATCCATTTTCGGAACCAAAAGCCTCTGCAATGTCGAATATTTTGTTTGGTTGATATTTATGAAGCTTTGAATAGAAATCTGACAGAACAAAAAGTAAACAGTTTATTATACCTAAATTAGAAATGACCTCACGAGCAATATTTCTTGAAGTTTGATCCATATTATCAAATTGGGTAAAGTAAGATTCATTGTCATTTGGAAAATGAATAAAATCATGAAGTTCTTCCAAAATAGATTTAATTTTTTGTATTAAAAATGGTAAACAATATGACCGAGTTGTCTGATCAATCCATTTGATGATATTTCTAAAATGAATAATTGTCTTTGACAGTGAATAATCAAATGGAGCATTTTTTAGTGTTACAAAATTGAAAAAATTATTCATATCAATATGACCATATAATCTTTTCCATTCTTTAGAATTTTCAAACATTGAGGCTAAAAATATGAGGGTACATTGAATAACACTTGCATCACTAGAAGTTTCCCATCTTTCCAAGCTTTTTTCATTAGGTTCATTATGAATATTCTTTTCAGATGAAGAATGATAAAGGGATCCATTAGATGACTGGTAAAAATCAACAGCATTAAATTGAACACATTGAGGGATAGTATTAATGAGAGTTAAAACTTCCTCATTAATAATATTTTTCAACTCAGGATGATGTCTTGCAAGTTCATCAATCGAATGACCAAAACTCATAACATTTTCAATAACAACAAGTTTTTTACAAATTTCAATATCCTTAAATATCGTAAATAATGTATTTATAACATTACTTTCTTTAACTTTAATCAAACCGCCATTATTTAAAGATATTGCATTAATGGCGTCAGGTAGCTCCAATAACAAATCATTAGCAGGTAAAAGGAAAGTTGAGAATCTTTCAAAAAATGTATCAATAATACCAGATTCATTAAGAATAGAATATGCAGTAGGTTCACTATTAATGACGGTGGTAATTATACGTATACAGTTGAAAAGTAATTCATGACCAAAAAGTTTTGGATTTTCAAGAATTTTAATAATACTTTTCAACATTGGAGAATCATATAAATTTCTCATTCTATCACCAGGATAAGTTGAAATCAAAGAAATAACCAATCTTAAAAGGAAATTTAATAATTTTACTTGTCTTGCAGTAATAATATGAGATAGATTTGAATTTTTTGGAGCACCACCTTCATAATCTGGGTTATCAATGGCAAATTGTACCTCAAATTCAAGTAAATTGATAATAACGTTAAAACCATCGTGTGTAACAAATTCATCAAATGCATCACTAAGTCTTTCAATGAATATTTCAATTAAATGTAGTGGCCCAGATCTTGTCATTCTATAATTATTTCTAAGAGTTAGAAAGTCAAGAAAAAGTTTCATCAAACCAGCAGAACGTAAATGAATTGCTAATGATTTATTTTCAATCAAATTAGCAAGGATATTATAAATATAATTCATATAAATTTGATCATTGTTAAAGGTAAAATCTTTAGCTTGTTTTAAAATAGCTTTAAGAATATGAAATAATAAACCATGACTAACATTACCACCCAATGCCCTCATTAAATCTGAAGCACCATTTTTCCTATTGGAGATGTTAACAAATGCCCTCAAAGTTGCAATACATGGTTCTTTTGGAACATGATTATCAGGATTGATAAGATCACACATATAACTTAAAAGATATGGTTCATCATCAAAAACTAATCCTACAAATGTGCTATAGTTAATGTTTGCAGCAGCTGCAGCAATTGAACAACATTTAAAAGTAACTAATTTACCTCTTAAAGATAAACATTCAAAGGATTTCCCACTATAAGAAATTGCAATATAAACATGTAAGACAAATTCACACCATTTTTCTTTTGGAATAACATTGGCAGCTTTATCAAATATCTGCTGCATAGACAGTTTTTTCAAAGCATCAGAGCTTAATTTAAATGTACGGAGACCTTCACCAGATTTATCCTTTTCAAGTTTTTTATCATTACCTTTTTCTTTTAAATTTCGTTTTTTATCTTTTGCAACAGGACCCGTTCTAAAATATTCAAAATTTAAACATTTCCATGATGATGGTACATTAAAATCTGGACGCATACAATCATATAAACTAATATGAATAATATCTTTATTTGAATCCTTTGATTTATGCTTCTTTTGCCTTTTATCAGTCAATTGAACATTTGATATTGTATCAGTTGAAATTGAAATATTTTTATTCTGTGTAGGTTGATCAAAAGTTTTAATATCAATAGGAGTTGGTCCTGCTGTTGTTCTAATTGATTGAAGTGGGAAAATCTTAATAAAATCAATCAATAATTCTCTGTGTTTCTTTGATAATGTAAATTTCATTGGGAAATGAGTTGCAAATTTTTCGGATAAACAGCAAATTAATTTTAATGCTGATATTTTAATATCAAGTGAATTGGAAAACATTAAATCTGCAACATATTCATGTGAGTTGTAAATTTCTCTATTGGTACTATATTCCAAGAGTTGATTAGAATAATTTATACAAGTTGTAATGATTTCAACTTCATCATGTGGAACATCGAGAGGAGCAATGAAATCTTCATTTAATTTATATTTCTTAATATGTTCATTATAAATAGAATCAATTCTATTCAATAGAGGAATAAAGTGTTTAAGGTTAGGACGTGTTCCATCCCAATCTTTTGGATATAAAGTCTTTAACTTTCTAATTAAATCTTCTATATTACAGTTTGTAAGATATTCAATATGATTTTTCAATTCAGGTTGCTATAGAATATTAACAATAATCCATAAATGTTAGTACAAATGATCACTAGAATGTAAAAGAGGGCAAATAAAAAAGAAAAAAGAAAAAAAAAGGGGGCTAAAAACCAAAAATAGAAAACATACAATGATTTCCTCCTGATCAGATGAATTCTTCAATGTAATCAACATCTTAATATAGAAAATTAAACTTTTAGTTATAGTATAACTTCAAAAAAAAAAAGATAACAGTAACAAAATGTCAAAATATTCTAAAGAAATATTGATTTGATATCATATATTTTACCTTTTTCCATTCTCCTCCTTCTTTTTTTTTTTTCACTTCAATATTTGCCACTGAAGTTTAGAAAAAAAAGAAAAAAAAAAGAAAAAAGAAAAAGAAAAAAAATTTATGCTGCGCCGATCGACCCACAACGGTAACGCGTTTCTGTTTTTGTTGATCTTAACATGTTTATGGAATTATGGCTTTAATTATTGTGATTGATCATATTGGTTTGTACAATAACAAAAAAAAAAAACAAACTTACAGATCATTAAATACATAGGTTTTGTGGGGCATCACAAAAATAAAAGGAAAAAAACAAAAAGAAAAAAAAAAGAAAGACGTCTGTGTCAAGAATATATAACTGGAGTAAAGGGAAATCTTATTGCAACCTTTAGAGTTTCGTGTATTGTATTTAATTCAATATATTTTAACTTTGAAGAAACTGCTGAAAGGATTACAAAACAAACAGCTCTCTCTCTATATATATAAACACACACATGTTGATTATGCTCATAAGAAGAAAATACAGAGATTTATTATTACGTCCATTTTTATATAGGCCATATAATACATTTATCATGTCTAAAAACGATGAAATTATTACTAATATTTCAGCGACCCATATAAACCGAGCAAAGCATTTGATTGATACTGATGATAGCAATGATATCATATTACCAGATAGAAAAATGTTCAAACGGACTTCATCGGTTCATGTTCATGATATTGAAAAAGATATTATGTCATGCTCTTTAAATGAAGTATCCTTGAAATTAAAGTCTTTGTTTAATATTTTGGGAGAAAAATTTGAAGAGCAAAAACATATTTTCACATTATTAACAGAAACATTAAATCAAAATCTAACTAATACTACAACGACTACACTTTCTTTTATAAATCCTACATCGCAGAATAATATAACACAACCGGATATAACTTCTACAACTGCATATTTAGGTTCATCGCCAACTAAAACTCCCATTGAAAAATCTGTATCTTTTCGAGAAACTGTTGATGATCATCCTGACGAAAATCTAGATGATAAAGAGCAGATTGATCATAATATAGATCCAATACCGAAGTTGAATTCATCTCCTATGATGAAGGAATCAACAAAGGCTTTATCACTTGATCAAAGACGGAATTATGGTACTCTGCATATGGCAACTCAAAATAATATGACAACTCCAGCTACAAAACATAATGTTAAACATATTAAACCGATAATATTGAGTCAAGAGCAAGAAATAGTTGCTGAATTAGCAAGGAGAGGTAATAATATATTTTATACTGGTTCTGCTGGTACAGGTAAATCATTGTTATTAAAGAAATTAATTAAAAACTTAAAAGAACAACATCCTCCAGATTCTATCGGAGTTACTGCATCTACTGGATTGGCCGCATACAATATTGGTGGAATGACAATTAATTCATATACTGGAATTGGACTCGGTACTGGTAAAGTAGATGATATGGTAAGGAATATTAAACGAAACAAAAAGATACGTGAACGTTGGGATAAACTTAAAGTTTTAATTATTGATGAAATTTCAATGATTGATGGATTTCTGTTGGATAAACTTGACAATGTTGCTAAGAGGTTAAGGGATCCTAACAAACCATTTGGAGGAATACAGGTGATTTTTTGTGGTGATTTTTACCAGTTACCTCCAGTTTCTAAGGACAATTCAACAATATTTGCTTTTGAGAGTGCATTTTGGAAACCCAATATTAGAGTTCAAGTAATTTTGAAAAAAGTTTTCAGACAAGAAGGTGATAAACAGTTTTTGAAAATGCTTCAAGAAGTCAGAGATGGGGAGGTGACAGAATCAACATCAAGAAAATTTAGAGCTTTATCTAGACCACTTGTTTCAAAGGACAATCTTATACCTACTAGACTTTTCCCTACTAGAAAAGAAGTAGATATTGCCAATAACAGGATGCTTAAAAATCTCCCCGGTGGAACCATTACATACACGGCAATGGATGGTGGTAAGCTTGGAAATACACCCCAAGGTCAAAAAATGTTGGAATCTTTCTTGGCACCAAAGTTGATTACACTCAAACCGGGTGCACAAGTAATGATGATTAAAAATATTGATGATACTTTGGTCAATGGATCTTTGGGTACAGTTGTTGGATTTTTAAACAATGAAACATATTGCAGCTATATGAGTCTACACGAAGAGTTGAGTGTAATGGCAGAAAATAGTGGAACCAAAGATGATAAAGCAGCTGAAGAAGAGAAGCAGGTAAAAGAGAACAAAGAAGATAAATTAGAATTAATGAAAGTGTTTGAAGAACCAAATGATAGCCTTACAGATTCAATATTTGACTTTTTAGGGAAAGTTAAATCCAAAATTAGAGATGAAATTGCTTCAGAAAGCCCAGCTAGAAACAAAGAAGACTCTAAACATTTAGAAACTGATTCTGAAGCAACTTTTGAACAAACAGAGGCTACCGATCCTAATGCGCTCGATACATCAAAGTTGAGCATAGATGTTAACCACGGTGAGAAACAAGATCCACGTATTGAGTGTATTGAACGGAAAGAAACATTATTAAATGCGTTGAAGGTAAGTGAAAATGCAGGTAACGTTTTACCTTTGGTTTGTTTTAGGCTGGCAAATGGGTCATCAAGAACTGTTCTAGTTGAACGTGAAACGTTCACAATAGAAGATGATTTCCATAACCCTATTGTTTCAAGACAACAAGTACCGTTGATGTTAGCCTGGGCATTATCAATTCACAAATCTCAAGGTCAAACACTTAAATTTGTGTCAGTCGATTTGAAAAAAATTTTTGAGAATGGTCAAGCTTATGTTGCTTTATCCAGAGCTGAACACAGACGTGGACTGCAAGTGTTAAATTTTTCTCCTTCAAAGATCACTACTGATCCCAAAGTTAAGAGATTCTATGCTAATTTGACAGATGCTGAAACTGCTATTAAAAATGTAACGAGCGGGAATTTTGAGCAATCAAAAGATATAGGTTACTTGAATAGACCAACTGGATTTCAGACACAAGTGAAAAATTTACAAGAACTGTCTGCAAGTCCTGAACGTTTTGCCAAATTTGCCAATAAATCCCAAGAGATATCACGCTTTTTTAAACCACAGAGTAATAATAAGGAAAATAATAAAGATGGTGAGATGAATGGAAACACAAAGGAGAACACCACAACCACTGATAATCCTTCACTGGGGATGCCATTATCAGGAGGAGATCTCATGTCAGAGGATGAGAACGAAAGTTTTCAAAGGCTATTTTTAAATTCAGGAAAAAAATAGATAGACTGGAGCTACTTGTATATACACATATATATATATATATTCATTAATTATTGATCTTACTGTAGTATAAATATAAATACCTATGATAGACAAACCAAAATGGTTTAATTGAATATGACGTGAACGTTTGGAATGCGTGTTAAACAAAAGTAAATTAAATAATTCAAGAAGAACTTTTTAGAATATTATTCAGTTTGCACCAACGATCCAACCAATTATATTTTTGCCAATCTCGGAACTGTCGGTATTTAACAATTCTTCAGCTGATGATTTTAAAGATCTTTGTAAACGAGCTTGAACATCACCTAATGTGATATCTGAGTAGTTGGTCACATTGGACCTATCATTTTGATGAACGGAATCTTCTAGTTGCATCTGCTCTTTTTGTGAATTTAACATTTGCCATTGTTCTAAAACACTGCTGTTAAAATCTGTAGGCGTTACCAATATAAGATTTCCTAATAATTTTAATTTATTTTCAAGTAAGGAAAACTCAAGAATATCATCGTATTCATTCTTTGATAATTGGAAGAATAAAAACCAATTCTCACTGATTAAATCATATAGATCACATATATTATATTTCTCCTCAATAGCTAAAGACAAAAGTTCAAATGCTAGTCCAAATGAAAATTCATAATTTACAGCTGATGAATATTCTAAACATATGAGTTTTAATTTTAAAGCTAGCAAGTTGGATTTATCATTGAATGATCTGTTTTTGAAAATATACAAACTATCATTTTTTTCAACATCTAACCCAGCAATCAATAATGTTAATAAATAGTACAAATCACCACAATATAAATATGATTTTTCATTTAACTCAAGAATTCGCCTTATAATAACCATAGGATTATTTACCTCACATATATCCTTTGGAGTAACAGGAACACCTGGTTTCAAATAAAATTTCCAATCTAACAATTGTTTATTCACTTCAATCAATGAAGTCAATTTTTGTGCATCATGTGATTCAGAATCTAAAAGATCCAGACAATCCACACAATTCTTTAAAGAACCTAATTTTTGATCGCAATTGTTTGCATTCATATAAAGATACCAGCAATGTTTTGTAACTAAACTTTGGTATGATTCATCTGTAATATAATTGAACTCTTTATAAAAAATATCTTTAATGACTGAGAATTGATTTTCATCGAGTAATCTTAAAAGAATAACTTCACTTAATTCCTCAATAGAAATTTTATTAAATACCGATGTTTTTTTCAATGTAGAATAAATGGAATTTAAAAATAGAGACCATTTTTTGAAGCTGCTATCATAAGTAACTTCATTATTTATAAACTTGATAAGTTCGGAGTATTGAACTTCTTTACTTGCATTTTCTAAGGAAACAATATCTTTAATGGACAGTTCATTTGAATATAAGACTTCTCCGATATTAATTATATCTAGTAGAGAATCAATTGTTTTGTGGGTAGGAGATATTTTTGCTGAAAGTTCTTCAATAGATAATTCCGTGCACAATTTTAATTTAATACCATTAGATCCTTCAGTGAGATTTAAAGATTTCAATAGAATTAAACTTTCTTTAGAAAATACAAACATTTGTAATATTGCCTTCGGACAAAGATAAATCGTTGACATAACGATAGAAACAAATGATGACTTTATAGATGAATCTAACTGATCTATTAAATTTAAAAGTCTATCATTTCTTAGTAAATTAACAAGGAATTCGTAATTTTCAATAATTTTAGAATGCTCAATATCTTTAACACATTTTTTACCAAAATTTAACATCCAAGAGTTAAAACAAATCCAAGATTCAATACCCAAGAATTGAAAATATGGAATCAAAACATTATTAATAATATCTGAATTTTTCGCTTTCTTAAATATCGGTGCCATAATCAATTCAACCTTTTCATCAATAGAGAAGATGTTCTCATAATCTAATAACGAATACTTGTATCCAACAATTTCATCTAATTTACTCAACGGTATATAACATCCTTTAATCCAAGCCAACAATTCCAAATCTGCAAATTTAGAATTTTTTATACTGTATATGAATTCATCAGTAATTTTAAAACTTGAAAAATCTTCGTTTATTCGAAATAAACAACTTTTCACAAACATACTAAAAAGAGTAGCATCTATATTTTCCGAGTTTTCCAAACTCACCTTAGAATCCCAATTATATTTGAATGACTCTTGCACAATAGAATCGACAAATTTGTCAACCATTGATCTCTTCTTTCCATATGATAATTTCAATAAGTCATTTATAAATGTTGGAACCGATTCAAACATTGATTCCGCCTCAAAAATGGTATCATCAGAATCAGTCAATAATTGTTCATATTGGAGTTCAATGATCATTTCAACATATGAAAATATTTCTTTGGTAAATAAATAATCAGGCAAAGTTGTAAGAAACAATTGAAGAAAAAAGTTGACATCAAAACCCTCTTGCCTTCTTAAGCATTGCTTGAAACTAAAAAGTTGTTTCTCCAAATCGTTTAAACTCTGCGCATTTGAAACAAGATATTGTATGCATATGACCAAATCTAGTGTATCTTCCAATTCAAACATTACAATTAAAAAGAAAAGCAACAGATAAATATATTATATATTGTAATAAACTAAAATAAACCAAGATAGAAAGAAAAAAAAAAGATCAACATGATAAAAAAATCATGAACCAAATAGAGATTCTTATTGACATGCTCCACAAAAAAACAAAAAACAAAAAAAAAAAAAAAAAAAGGGAAAAACAGAAAATACAAAGATTACAAAGGGCACGTGACTACCACCTCCATATTTTCATTCTTCTATTTCTACATGTTTTATACAATATATCATGAAGTGATAGAAATAGTTTGTATATAAACCTACAACGTTAATATTATTATTAATTTGATCTTCTTTAATGATATCTTCAGATATACAAACCGTATCTATTGGCCTACCTAACCTTATCCATTTCCAACAGTTAGGACATTTACAATAGTAACATTTTAACCTTCCCAAACTTTGCCTGTATAAAGCAGTTGGAGGAGGAAGTACAATTAAATTTATTTCATCTATAATTACAATACCATGGGCTAAACTCATATGATCATTAAAATTGGTGAGAAGAATCCATCTTTTAAAACAACATAGTCGACATAAGTATTCAATTTGACTGTTATCTTTCTTATCTATCTTTGAAAACCTATATGTCCTTATGTTTTTGTTTAAATTGCTATTTTGAATTAACGTATTATCATTTAAGTCATTATAATCATTTGGACTATTTGGACATTTATTGTTTACATAGAAATCATAATGTTTTTTTTGCTCTTTGAAAAAACTTGGTTTTAGCGTATGATGATGAAACTTTCGTGGTTGAAGTCTATCTTCAAGTGTAACACAAGAATCATTGAAATTCCAAAATTCCACTTTACCATAATTTTTCACGGATTTATAATAATCGGCACATCTCTCATTGTCTTCTTTGTATTTTTCTATATCATTTAAGGGTACAGTGGATTCGTTTCTATTTTTACCAGTTTCTGGTAATACCCTATTTTCTTTTTCTGCAATATCGAAATCATCGACATAATTGATATTATCTTCTATTATTAAATTTTTTATATTATATACAATATTTTCAACTTCATTCAAATCCATTTCCATCTGTGAGCGTGAAACTTCATCTAACCAAAACTCAATGAAATCTTTAGGAGCTTGAGACATGTTACAAATGACTTGCTATATAATGTTTTTTCTTTATCTTTTTCTTTTCTACCCTACAGAAGGAAAGTGATCAAAGGGTATTAAGCAAAATTAAACCATAAAATTTAATATAATAATATCCAATATTAATATTAAAAAAAAAGAGTTTAATATCAAACATATTTTTTCAAGGGTTGCCCTGCATGCATGTAAACATCAACATGCCCTTTGACATCTCCTGTTTTTGCTACAATTCGCATTACTTTATTATAGAACTGTAAATGACATGAATAAAATAAATAACCTAAATAACCTAAATAACCTAAAAAACCTTGATAACCTCGATAACCTTAATAACCTAAATAACCTTAATATAAATAAAAAAACCCATAAACTAAATAATAAAAGAACTCCCGTAAATAAAACATTCATATAACTGCATAACCACTGGCATAACTAACACTACTGTCACGAGAAGAAACAACACTGGAACTTTGTGAATATCCAGTCCAATGTATAGTATTCTTATCCTTATCTTCAATTAAAGACTCCATCAATAACATGAGTATATTCAAAGGTTTGGCACCACAGATTGTATTTTTTGTTAAATATATGTATTCTTTAAAAGAACGATATGAACCTGTAGAAATAATCTTCATTGCAGCATTATCCAAAGATTCAATACTTTTGTAAATCGGCAAAGAAGATTTTGAAATTGAGCTATTTTTAGGAATATCTTCCAAATCTGTCAAACTTCCAGTTGGTGTGTATGCAGTAAATGAAAATCTTGAACCCCAATGACAAAAATCGGTACTTATAATAAACGCATTAGATTTATCTTGAAAATATGGCATCAAACATTTTGAAAGCTTCCTTTCAAAATCTTCATCACTTGCACTGATCATAATTGGTATAATTTTTGGGATCTTACCCTTAGCACTAGTAACTTTATATAAGTAAGGCAAATGCATTTCAAAACTATGTTCATCTTCATCAACATCCTTACTCATACGTTTAAATAATTTGGGATCCAAATCAATTAACTCACTAATAACATCAGTATCAACTTTGATATCTCCCAATGGCGTATTGTATATATCACAAGGACTAGTTAAAACACACCCTTTAAAATAAACATGATGCGATGGCCCTAAAATGAAAATCCTTTCAACACCATTCAAATCAAAACTTTTATATGTATTTGCCAAGATAGATCCCGAATAAGTATACCCAGCATGTGGCCCAATAACAACCCTTGCACCCATTATACTATCTGAAACAGCTGCTGCATTTAAGAATCCTTCAATTTGTGCATTAAGAATTTTAGGATCAGCACTATACCAACTACCAGCATGTGAAGCTGTACGAACAACTGACATTGCCATAATATCAACTAGCACAATGATGTCAATTAATTTTCTTTTACTTCATATATAAGTAATTAAACTGAAAGCAGATGGGCAATTCTCTAAAATACCCGTTATTATTACTTCTCGCAGCGACCAAACCTCTCAATGTTACCGATACTGAGAAGAAGAGATTTTTCAAAAAACTTTCTCTCTTATTATTTCTTTTCTCTTTTTATGCTTATTTGAATCTTATTTGAATTTTATTTGAATTTTGCATTCGTAATAAGGCTATAGTCCGTCATATTATACTTAAACATGCGTTGGGTTAACATACCAAGTTTAAGGATTGGTGCAAGATATTTTGCACATGCAAAACCAGATATAAAAATTGAAATACCTTTGGTATCCAAAACAATTGAAACAAATGATACTTCTGAAATTGAAACGACTCAACTTGATTATGATTTCAGGAAGAAGGAAACACATACTATTTTAATGAAACAATATTTACATAGATGGATTTCTGAAGAAACTAATTTACTAAGAGATAAGAAGGATGAAACTGATTTTGAAGTTTTCCCTGAATTATTTGCCAATCCAATCAGAAATGATCTTCCAGAATATCCAAAGTCTCTTGTTGATCTTAAATTTCAAGATATTACAGATTCTGATAAAGTGACAATCTTTAACTATTTTGAAGAACTCACCAGATTTAGTTATCCTAAAAAGGATAAAATGGTATCATATGCAATTAAACCGTTTTTTAAAAAATATCGTACATTTCAAGAGATTAAAGATAATTTTTTCTATTTTAATGCTAAGAAAAACAACGGTTCAATTATTGAATCAATGCTTAAAAATAGTAGCCATTATTATGAACATGAAAATACGTACCACTCGTTGTTGAATATGACTGCAACATATAAAAACTCAAAATATAGCCTTAATTCATTAAGATCAATTACTAGAAGATTAGCTGAGAACAATATACCAGTAACTCCTGGTTTAGTTTATAAGCTTTATTATGCATTACCATTTGATGCAAGAATGTATATGGTTAAATTATTGGAGGATAGGATGGATGTAAAATCGATCCTTTTCGATGTACCATATTTAAAAATTGAAAAATTTGATGAAATAATTGATAAATTGAATAAAGAGGAAATTAAATTTTCATATGGAAGTTTTATTCAAATTGTCAAATTAATGTTGAAAGAAAATAGAATTGAAGAAGGCTTAAATTTTATTCAACATATAATTTTGTCAAAAAGGATTGAAGTTCCATTATCTTTATGTAAGTATACAATCGATATGGTTTTAGCAAAACATCCACATATGTGTATACCTGTATCTGTTTATCTTCAAAGATTTACAGGTTGTTCAGTAAGAGCATATGCAACTTACAGAGTAACTTTAATTTTATTAGCGTCAAAAATATTAAATGAAGATACAATTTTATTAACCTCACTTTTAATTAATGCAAGTAATTGGAAAGTTAAAAAATTCAAGGATGAAATGTTAAGAAATTTGTCAGAATCAGAATCTGAAAAAAATGAAGAATTAATAGAACTTTTCAATCGTGCAACTAGTAAACAATATAAACATGATGAAAAATTAGGTAAGTTGAATGAATTTTTTCAAATGATCTACTCAAGAAATGATATGTGTTTTAAACCAGGTTATGATATTAAGCCTTATGAAGAAATATATAAACTTTTCCCAACTTTTAAAAAATTTGAGACATTACGCAGTGAAATTATCAGCAATTTAGATTCCAATAAAACGACACTTGATGTCGTATGGAAAGAAATTGTTCTGCCAAGGAAAACTTTGAATTTCCCATTGTTTCATCAACTATGTGGATTAATAGTCGATAGACTCCTTGAATCAGATAAAACGAATAAAATTATTTCATTTGTTGAATATTTAAAATCTCAACATAATGTTTCAATTGAATATTTATCATACATCAAGGTAATTATAAACAAAATTTCCGAATCAGATAAAGAATCCGACCGAATGTTGGCAATGTTACTTATACATGCGTTAAACCTTAATAAAAGAAGCTTCTTTAGATCGTTTGTGCAAAGTCACCCAGAAGTAGATGGAATTTGGGATTCTGTTTCTGATGCTAAAAATTCTAAAGTTTTGACGGAAGCATGGGAAGATGTTGTTACTGAGAATAAATGGGATGAAGCATCAGATCTACATTTTTGATGTTTATGAATGTTTATAAATTAAATAAAACGTACTAATTAACTGTATATAAATCAAAAAAAAAAAAGTTCCTTAATATGTCATCAAGTTTGATTTCTTCATCGGGTATACAGTTTATCTCTGTAAATTTTTCATGCTTACGACAAAACTTGCAACAAGCTAGAGCCCGTTGAAGGGTACAATAAGATTTTTGGCCGAATCATTTTTTTTTGTTACTGGCAAATAAGGCCCACAGGAAACTGGCATCAAATATCATTAAGAAGCAACATCTAGCCCTATCTTATCAATTTCCGGGGCCACATGCAAGTTTCCGGCGCGTGTAGTTGCGGGGGGAAAAACATCTTTTCGGCCAAATAATCCTGATGTAGATGTCACAGGGCAGTTGTTTGCACCCGCGCCCATTTTAGCTGTAAGTGTGTAAGATTTACAAAGATTAACAGTACAGAATATGCAATGATCGCCAAAATTTTTTTTCTGTCCCCTATTCTCCATGATTTCACATCAACAGGAAGGGTCGAGCATATTAAATATGCAAGTTGGATTACTCTGAAGAGCACAAAAAGAATTGCCAAGATCATATTTTGCTAATCATCCAAAGACAATAGGCACATAATCTCCGCTATATATCTGAATATTCTTCAAACGGCGAACTATTAAAAGAATAAAAATTAATTCCAAACTTGAAGGTGGGTACAGATGCTGCACACAACTTCAACAGTAAACCTACTGCTTGTATATTTGGATCGACGGGAACTAATCCCAAGTAGGCTTTGTTTTTATGCAGAAGAAGCAAATTCGACCAAAGATCGACTGTAACCACCGTATTTATTATGTATAATGCAATACTATTACATAAACTAAATAATCAATCAAGATTTAAAAAAAAAGCGTCTATTTATTTATTAATTGTACATGGTCTATAAATATATATCAAAGATATCAAGATTTAATATTTAGTATTATCATAAGACAAATTAGAATTTTGTAATGGAGATGTTACATTAGTTTTAGTTTGACTCTGATTCTGAGCCTGATTTTGAGGTTGAGATTGAGCTTCAATATGTGTCTGAGGTTGTGTCTGAGGTTGAGCTTCAGGATTTGTTTGAGGTTGAGTTTGAGGTTGAGTTTGATGTTGAGTTTGAGGTTGAGTTTGAGGTTGAGTTTGAGGTTGAGCTTCAGGATGTGTTTGAGCCTGTGCTTGACTCTGTGGTTGTGATTGAGATTGAGCTTGTGACAGACCCTGTGGTTGTAGGCGTATTTGCAGCTGAGACTGTAATTGAGATGAAGTTTGCGACTGTGTTGAATGATGAGATTGGCTTGGAATCCGACCTTGACTAGCTTGCATATATTGCTGATTTTGATTCAGCGCATAAAGTTGTGATTGTGAATTCTGTCCATAATATCCAGCATTATAATAATGTTGTTGTGGTTGAGAATTATAATATGTATACATTAATGGCGCAGTTGCACCAGATATACTATTTGTTGGAACAGAATATGGCACTTGTTGTTGTTGCAATTGTAATTGTTGTGAATCTTGAGGTTGAGATTGTTGTTCCGATTGAGATTGAGATTGAGATGGTAGTTGTTGTTCAAACTGAGATTGAGATTGAGATTGTGATTGAGACTGTATCTGAGATTGTTGCTCTGAATATGATGATGAGTTGACCCCATTTCGAGTTTTTGAAACAGATGAATTATTTATAGTATTTCCATCATTATAAGGTACATTTTCATCACCTGAACGATTTTGCAAATCATCTGAATCTTGTTTAACTAATTTTATATCATTTTGTTGTTGTTTTTGTTGTTGTATATTTAAATTATTGTAATAACTTGAATTATTTAAATTACTAGAAGAGGATATTTGTGGTAATACAGATTGTTGATGAGAATATTGTTGATGAGAATATTGTTGTTGTTGTTGTTGTTGTTGTTGTTGTTGTTGTTGATGATGATCATTCATATAATCCGGTTTTGGATTCAAAGCATATTGACCCATTTTAACAGTTGGAGTACCTTGTTGAATGATTTTTTGAATATCTTTATAAAAAAGTGGATATAAATCGTCAGCAATACCTTCTCTTTGAGCCATAATTAAAGCTCTCTCAAATGGAATCCAAACACCTTTTAAATGCATTGAACCAATTTTAACTACATGTCTTGTCTTTTCAGCTTTTAATATACCATCACGACGACCCCTTGTCATTTTAGCAACATTAAGTAATTTTGTACCATTAATCATATTATTATCAGCTCTACGAACAACTGAAACATTATTAGCCTCAACTTGATAACAAAGAGTTTTCTCATCTTCCCACATTGTAGTTGTAATTTTTGGCCTTGAACCAGGCGGTTGAATTTGACCAGCTGTTGGACTCAATTGGAAACCACCATTAGATAATTTTTTTGTTTGGTTATTTTTAATAGTAATATCATTATTGTTTTTATTAATCATATCATTGTTATTGTTTTTATTTGAGTTGGACTTAGAATTTGAATTTGAATTTGAATTAGAATCAGGATTAGAAGTAGTATTGTTTACAGTTGAAGTAACAATACCTAAATGAGATAAATTTGAATTACTATATTGACTTTGTAAATTTGAGTTATTATAATCAGAATATACTGGATATGAAACTTGAGAAGTTTGTGGATAAGATCTATAAGATAAATTTGAAGTTGAGTTTGAAGCAGGGTTCAAATAATTTGAATAAGATTGATAAGATTGTGAATGATATTGTGCCATTGGATCATGTGCATTTTGTTGCTGTTGTTGTGGTTGTTGTGGTTGTTGTGGTTGTGATTGATTATAGTAATAGTTTGAAGGATATGTTTGAATTGATGGATCAGAATATTGTGAATGAAGTTGTTGTTGAGATTGTTGAGGAGATCGTTGTTGTTGTTGGTGTTGTTGTTGTTGCTGTTGTTGATCATAATTATTTTGATATACGGCAGTATTCGAATAATTAGGATTAGAATAAGATTGCATATTTGAATAATATGCAGATGAAGAAGGATAATATTGTAAAGAATTTTGTTCAGTATTTGGAGTTTGATTTGTTTGATTAGATTGTGGTTGTTGAGCCGTTGAATAGAACCTATTTGCATAAGAACCATAATTTTGATTATTGTACATTGTTGATTGTTGATAATTTTTCGTATTATTAGAAGACATTCAAAAAAACAAGCAAACAAACAAACAAATTAAAAAAATAAAATAAAATAAAATAAATTAAAAAATAAAATAAAATAAATTAAAAAATAAAACAATATAAAACAGTATAATATCAAACTTAAAATAAGTTATACTGCAATAATAACAATTAGAGAATAGAAAACTGCAAACTAAAAAAAAAAAAAAAAAAAAAAAAAAAAAAAAAAAAAAAAAAAAAAAAAAAAAAAAAAAAAAAAAAAAAAAAAAAAAAAAAAAAAAAAAAAAAAAAAAAAAAAAAAAAAAAAAAAAAAAAAAAAAAAAAAAGAACAATAATAATATAATTCAAACGGTAACAGGTGGTAAGTAAAAAAGTAAAGAGAAACTTTTAAAAAATTTAAAAAATTTAAAAAAGGAAACAGCAAACTAAAAAAAAAAAAGAAAATTGTAAATGTAATTAAGTGTGTATACATTTAACAAAAGAAAAATAAATAAAGATTTAACAAAGAGATGAAAACATCGCAAAACATTGCAAAACATTGCAAAACATTCAAAACATTGCAAACTAACAAATTAAGCAGCCAAATCCGTTCAATTCTTTCTCTAATTTCGTGCAAGCTGCATCTTGTCAATAATTATGCAGTAAAAAGTTTAATGGCTGTGTAATTATTACGCATAAAAAACCGCCGATCTATTCATCAAATAGAAAGTAAAAAAGAAGGAAAGGAAAATGCCGGGTAACTATTATTATACACGTCGATAGACGCCAGAATATTAGTTCACACTCCATAACCAATAACAAACGTCCCTTTCTTAATTTTTAGTGAATTACATACCATTTATTACTTATTATGTATAATATATAAATATACAAATAAAAAAAAATTAACAATCTTATTATTTTATTACATATACTACTAGTATTAATTGTAGTTATTATTCGTACTCTAGAACGATGCTTCTGACTTACGAACAGGAAATTATATTCTAATCACCAACAACAGTACACCGAAATAACTGTGGCTAATGTGGCTAATGTGGCTAATGTGGCTAATGTGTCTAATGTGGCCTTTTCTCTCTATTATCTATTTATCTATTTAAGTTTATACATTATATAAACAAGTGTATAATTATGTTCAATTTTAATTGATACATTATTATAATTAATATAATTATTAATATTTAAATTATTAATAATATTTTCACCTTCATAACATACAACTAATGTAAATTTACCAGGTTTAATAGATTCAACAACTTTATTTACAGTTTGAAATAATTCTTCAAAATTTTTACATAGATTTGTTTCAAAAGATGCATATGACCAACCATCCTCTGGTGTAATATGAATTGTATAATAATTTTCATTATTAATTAAACTATTTGATGAAAATCCACAAGGAGAAAATGCAAATGAATCATGTTTAATATTATTATAATTAAATATTTTATTTAATTTAGTTTTATTCATAATATAATCTCCAAATTTGTGCCCTTCATCTTCAGTTTCTTTATTATAATTATTTATTAAATTATTATTTTCATCTTTAATTAGATTATTTAATTTAAAATTATTTGAATTTGAATTATCTAAATCTGTCATTAAAAGTTCAATTGTAATATCATTATTATTATCAACTTTTTTATCTTCAAATTCATTTGTACCATTTATATAAAGATACCAATTATTATTTGAATTAATATCACCTAAAATATATGATTTATTTGTTTCTTCATTAAAATAATTATTTAAATGAATTAATTCACTATCCCAACTTTTATGAATAGATTTTTGTTTATCAGGGAAAATAAATGAACGACGTGAATAAAAAATTCTATAAATATTTTTAAATTCTAATTTATTAAAATTTAAATCACAAAATTCTTTTATTAAATCAATTAATTTATCAAAACATAAAAGTGTAGTAGTTGTACCACAAGTTTTTAAAATTAATTTATTAGGATAAACAAACAATGAAGATTCTGATAATAAATATGCATCCATTTTTGATGTTGAAATTTTTGATAAAATTTCACAATTAACAATTTTTAAAAGTTCTTTAATTTCAACTAATGGTATATTCCTCAATCCATTTTCTGGCCAATTTTTTGGTAAATTTTCAATATTTGGTGAAAACCATAATTCCAGTAATTTTTCAGGTCCTTCAAATGCATTTGTTGAGTCTAATCCAACTGATAATTCATGATCGATAAAATCAAAATTTTCATTAGATTCTTTAAATTTTGAAATTTCTTCTTGCGTTTTAAATACAATTGATTGTGTCATATTAATAATTTAATATTGATCTTATTGAATAAAATCCACATACGTTTCTACTACAGATTTTTTTTTAAAGAATAGTGTTAATATACAATATTGAAAGCCTAAACTAATCAAAACTAATCAAAACTAATCAAAACTAATAAAAAACAAACAAAACAAAAAGAAACGACAAAACAAAAAGCAAAGAAAACAAAAGAAAAGACTAAAAAGGAAAGAAGTGAAAAAATGAAAAAAAAACTTTTTCCAGAATATAAAAAAAGACACTTCTAACAAATAACAACGACAGTAGTAAATCAAACACACCTGACTCCGCTACTAATAGATGGTTGATTGACTTACTCAGTGAGGGTTTTTTTATCCGTTTTCAGACAAAAAAACAAAAAAAAATAAAAAATTAAATTAATGTTACTTAAACTAAAACTAGCGCAAGAGTGAACTAATCGGAGTAAATAAAATCAAATCAACAAGACAAGAGAAGACAAAACATTTTTAATATCTAATATACTAATCTAATCTAATCTATTTACTTATCTATATTCAATTCAATATTTTATTTTGGTCCTTTTTTTTTTCTTTTTTTTTTTTTTTTATCAATAAATTTTCAAAGAAAAAAGGGAGAAATTTTTTTTTTCCTTTCTGAAAATGGATTTTGTACAATTAAACGCGGATAATTTTGATTTTTTCTTTTGGTGAGGGGATTGAGATGAGGTCGATCGTCGGTTATTTTGACACACGTGACTAACAATTTTTTTAATTTTAATTTTAATTTTAATTTTAATTTTAATTTTTTATATTATTTTATTTTCATTTTACTTACAAATTACAGAATTACATTTTATTACAAATTATATTTATATTTGATTACAATTCAATAATGTATGTATCCAGAGCATGAAGTATCTATACGATTGAAGCGACATACATACGATAAATCCGGAGTTTTAGTATGGTGATAATAATATATATCAGCATTGTATAGTTTGAATACTGGGAACGAGTTAAAATCAAAGTAATGAAAATTCACTATGAAGAAAACCTTCGGCGTAAAAATTCATCGAGCGATCAAAACCCTATCTATATTAAGATCACGGTTGGTAATCAAATTGTAAAAAGAAAGAGAAAAAAAAAGACAAAAATTTCAAAAAAAAAAAGTATTAAAGGAAAAAGAGGAAGAACAAAAATGTAATGAAAGTGAAATTATTTTTCAATTTATACCGTGGAAAAAAAAGAAAAGGTAAAAAACGTCAAAAAAAAAAAATAAAAGAAATGAAAAATTTTTTCGCGTCAAAGTCGATCGACTCATACTATTAATTACCCGGTTGTTTTAAATCTTCTTCTTTTTTTTTTATGTTTTGTTTTCTAATAAGATGATATATGTCATGTATCCTATACCAATCATAGTGGTTTAAATTAATTCACTTTTTTCCCCATTCCATTCTATATTATCTATTGATTCACACGATTTATTAGAATGTCACAAGAAGAAAATCCAAGTAAAACTGAAAATATTGAATATTCTGAACAAGATGTTAATGATGCATTAAATAATGCTTTGAATTCAAACACCGAAATGGAAAATTCAAATAATGTACCAATTAAAGATGATGGTGATGAATATCAACCTGAAATTGAAGTAGACGCTGAAGCAGAAGCAGAAGAAGAAGTAGAAGATGAAGATTATGAAGATGAAGATACCGATTTAGCTAATAAAGAACACGAACTTGACGGAAGTAAAAAAAAATTAAATAAAAAGAAGAAATTGCCAATTAATCAACGTCGTCCTAAGCAATCAAATTTAAATGCTGTTAATAAAAAACGTCAACAATCAACTCCAACTGTATTTGATGAAATGGATGATGAAAACAATTTACCAGTTGAAAATGACGAAATAATTACACCTGATGATATAAAAGGTGATAAAAAGATCACTTTATTAGGTGAATTAAAAGGTGGTAGAAAATTCCGTGTTAAAACTTTCAAAGTTCCAAATCGTGGTGATAGATTATATGCAATTTCAACTGATGTTGCTAGATTGGTTGGTTATAGAGATTCTTATTTCCTTTTCCAAAAACACGAAAATTTATATAGAGTTAGAATCGACGAAGATTCAAAAATGTCGTTAATTAATGATGGTTATCTACCTGGTACTTTCAAAACTAGAGCTGCTTATTTAGTGACTGCTCGTTCATCATTCAAAGAATTTGGTGCTAGAATTATAGAGGATGGTAGACAAATTATTGATGATTATTATGAAGATAAAGCAAGAGATGAAGGTGCAATTGAAGGTGCAATTATTAATCCAATTTTATCAACTGATGGTTATACAAATACTACAACAAATAATCAAACATTATTTGAAAGACAGAGAAATATTGCATTACTTTTATCAAATAATAATATTTTAGAAACTCAAACTAGTTGGGTTTATGATCATGCATTAAAATGCCGTCAATTTGATTCAATGCTTTTCTATGATCGTAATGAATTATTGAAGAAAAAGGTTCAAAGGGATATTTATACAAATTTAAATTTTGTTCCAAATATAACTCAACCAAATCGCTCAAAGATAACCAAATTAAAATCAAATTCAAATTCAAATGAAACAAAGAGGAAAATAATCTTTGATACTGTTATTGGTGGTAATAATATCGTATCAACTGGTCTAGCTGATGTGCCATTAGAAATATTTGATGGTACAGTATCTGATGATATTAAAAGGGCAATTCTTCAACAACAACTGTTAGAGCGTCAATTATAGTTATAATGATGATTTTATTTTATTTACTCCCATAGTTTTATCTTTTCTTTTTGTAATATATACTTTTTATTTTGTAGATTATTTTAGCTTTACCAAAAAAAAAAAAAAAAAAAAGAACAAAGTATTAATTGTGTATACCTAAAGTTGTTTCATCATGTTTATTTACTCAAATGAAGTTAACTTTCCCTAATTTTTTGATGTATATCATTTTAATTTTTAGTAAATAAAGCAGCTAGATTTTTTGTATGATTGAAATATGATCTTAGTATACAAATGGTATCACGGTTCATCTTTATACCTTTGAGTGTTTCAGTTTATTCAGAAGATTAGCGCAAAGTATTTTTAAATTAATGTCAAGCTAGCTCAATTCTTTTAACAACGATTTAATTCTTGATAATTACAGAACCCATTTTGAGAAAGCTAATGGTTCTGGTTTAAAACTTGAGGTACTGGTGGTTTCAAGTCAAGGTGGAGATATCACATATCTTTGATGTTAAATTATACCGATATTTTTGATCTGCCATCAGTAGTTTTGCTTAAGATTCATTTGTTTTATACATTCTACATAAAATTAAAATTGTTAGATATAATAACAACCAAATACAACCAAAATAGAATATAAAAAAAGGTTTCTAAATACCTATCGTATAATGTCTCAAATAGGCAATCATCCCGAGATCTGGGAAACATTCAAAATTTGAAAACTTCAAAAAATGGCAAAATTATAATTATGAAACCGGTTGTCTTCGAAGTTTCGTAATATAAATAATATCGTTTGTTATAAAAGCTTTTTACGTCTCACTTCTGTAACTAATATAAATCAGGTTTTATGACACTAATTAATTATATAAAATTCTATCTATCTATCTATCTTTTTTTGTATATATCGATAAGATAAGCAATGAGAGCAATCTGTAGGATGAGCATAAATGGCATTTATATTCTCTGTGCTATGCTCGCTGAGCTTCACATTGAATCATGTCAATTTATCTAATCAATTACCTAAAGCGTAATTTGATAGCAATGTTAACGTCGATAGACGTTCATATCCCACAAAATATTCACTTTTTTTGTTTTGTAAAAAAACCTTTTAAAATCGATGAAAAATTAAGAAAAAATAAAATTTGTTAGTGTCACGTGAATTTTGCGGGTTGGTTTTTCAAAATTTTTTTTTTATTTTCTGTTCAGAAGGGAAGGGGGAAGAGGAAACAAGAGAAGCGGGGGAGGGAGAAGCTCAATTGCAATTTATCAGTCGGAGGTGCGCTGCCCGTGGTTATTTTGCGGGAACTGTGCGGGAACTTTGCACTGTCGTTTCGTGGGATGCTGTAAAGTTTTCCGGGTACATCACAAAAAAAACATTTTTTTTTTACCCCCGCCCGCAAAATATATTTTATGTGTTCGTGCTAGCGCATATTAGACTGTTAATTGTGGATTTGGACGGAATAACTCTTTGAAAACCCTATCGTCAATAGCAACATATCTTTAAGAGTTTTGATATTGGTTTCCTGTTGTTCTTCTGCTCTACTATTTATCCCTACATTTAACATCAACCGAAAATGTCGGACAGTTTTGTTACATCATCAAAGGAGATTACCCCAAAAATGTCTGTTGCTGCCGGTTCTTTATCTGGACTTATTGTTCGTTTCGTTATTGCACCAATTGATATTGTGAAAATACGACTTCAACTTCATGGCGATCCTCAAAAATATCGTTCGGTTTCATCAACAGTCATTTCAATTATCAAAAATGAAGGTATAAAAGCATTTTGGAAAGGAAACTTACCAGCTGAAATTATGTATGTAGTATATGGTGGTGCACAATTTACTGCTTTTACAACAATATCCAATTTAGCTGAAAACTTAAGATCTAATAATGCATCAGAATCTTCTGAAATGGCTAAAACTTTTCAAAGTATTACAATAGGTGCATTATCAGGTTGTATAGCTACATGCACATCATATCCATTTGATTTACTGCGAACTAGATTAGCTTCAAATGATTCCAAAGGTTTTAATTCTATGATTGAAGAAACTCTTTCAATTTTTAAAAAAAATGGAATATTAGGCTTTTTTAGTGGTAGTTTAGTAAGTGTAAATTATGTTGCTTTAAGTACAGGTATTTCATTTGGAACTTATTCTTTCATTATTGAGTGTGATAAAAATGGTTATTTCGAATCATTAAAAAACAATTATTTTATAAATTATACAGGTGGTAGTATCTCATCAATTGCTGGTATTTCCGCTGGTATTGCATCTAAAACGATTGTATATCCATTAGATTTAATCAAGCGTAGATTACAAATGGGTTGGGGAACTGGTATGTATTCAGTTTTTAAAAAGGTTATTTGGAAAGAAGGTTTTTTCGGTTTATATAGAGGCTTAACACCAGCTTTATTGAAGAGTGCACCGGCTACTGGTGTAAGTTTATGGTGTTACGAATTTTTCATTGGTATTTTCAAGAAATACAACAAAAAATTATTCTAAAGAGAAATATGATTATGGTGGCATAATCTTTTTAACGAAAGGAGAAACAAAAATGAAAAATGAAGAAAAAAAAAAGATTAATAGATGCATTGTACATATAAAAATTCTATATAAAAATTTAATTACTTTAATATTTTGTCTAATATGAATATTCAGTCATATAACCTTCATCACCAAACATTGAGTCCCATTTCTCAAATTCTATTCCAAGTTCACCTTTTAATTTCTTTTTCATTTCAGCATCTAACAATTTTGTATAACTCCAATCAAGGAAATCTTCCATATTATAACTATATTTAGTAAAATGTTGACTGAAAATTTTAACTAGAGCAGAAACATTAGGATGATAATGATTAATCATTGTTTCTAATTCCCAAATTGATGATCCAATAGCTTCAGTTTTTGAGGGATCCCTTTCAGTTTCATCATATGGATCAATATAATTTGCATCTTGTTCACTTGTTGTTGTTGAATGGATTAATAACATACAAGTTGAATGTCCATGTTTTTTAATTAAATTATAAATAAATGGTATAACACAAACAATACCTGATGGTGGTGCAGTTAATGATAATCTTGCAAGACGTTTTATAAATGACGCAACAATTGATGCTGATAAATGTGTGGAAGACATAAATAAATCAAGTAATCGGAAAAATCTAAATTTTTCCTTCAAATGCAATAAATCAGGTGTTAAGATTGCATATAAATTAGTATAAAAATCTGGATATTCAAGATTGTATGATTTCATTAACTCCCACAAACCATTAAGTGCAAGTATTGCCATAATTATATCTTTAGTTTTAATTCCTAACGTATAAGATGCAGTTAAAAAATCCATCAATTTTTGTGCATCACTGAAAAATGGAATAATTCTCTTGTGTAAAATGGATAATGCTGCATTATATTCATATTTCGTTAGATCATTAAGATTTAATGCAGCAATCCAAGATTTTTCAAATTGAAGTTTGAATGTATTTACACTATATACTGTGTTCTGTGGTGAGTTTTCTACCCATAATGGAGTCTCTGTAATTGATTCTTTATTTTCAGCATCATACATTGAATCTGATTTAGTGAGTGTGATTAATTTAGAGAATAACAATCTGTTATCTATTAAATCTTGGGATTCATTAATAATTGAAGTTAGTTCATTGAAAAAATAGAATTTAATATCCCAATATTTTTGAAAATATGATTCTTGAAATTCTAAAATTAAGTAATCATCAATAGTACCATCTAATTTATTAATATTTGAAGGGTCACCATGATTAAGTAAATTAATTAAAATTTTTTTATATGTTAAAGTTGGAAAATAAGATTCTTCAACTGAAGGACCAAGAAAATTACCTTCATCCTGAATTAATTTCATAAAAATTTCTAATGCATCAATTTTCAATGTTGCGATACTTTCTGTAAATGCATCAATGGCCCACAGGTCAAATAATTTCATTTGAAACGTATCATACTTGGATCTCAGCCATTTACAAACAGTTTGCTCTTTTTCAGACTGATTTTTATTTAACCTCAGAAGACGTTTTGAAATAAAATGACTGAATATCTTGTAAATATTAAACATCAAAGACCTTGACAAACGTAAAAATTCAGTATCCATTTCATTTTTGTTTGAATCTTTTGAAGTATCAACGAAACTTTGTAAGCTTGTCAATAATTTAACAATTTTGTTATAATTTTTTGGAGACTCAATAACAGCATCTTTTATTTCTTCAATTTCTTTTATTGAGTCAACAAATTCATTCATATTAGCAGTAGCATTTTTACTCTTTATTTTCTTTTCAACTTTTGTGGTCTTAGAAACTGATTTAGCAGCTTTATTTGAGCTCTTTGTCTTACTTTTTCCAACCGACATTTTAATATCAACTCTTATTTGGAAATAAACACTTCCTTTGTTTTAATCAGTAATGCAAATAATAAAATAGTATGAAAAGCTTCAAAATCAAGATAAAAAAAGTTTTTCAAATAATAAAAAAAAAAAATGAAAAAAAAAAAACCCTCTGCACAGCCAGCAAATTTATTTTTATTTTTCTTTTTTCAATGTTTTTTCAAGTTCTCACCAAATTTGAGAAACTATAAAAGGAAGGGAATTTTCCCCTCACTTTTTTTTTTCCGATCATGTTCTATGGCCCTTCCATGCACTCTTTTGATCTTTTCTTCTTTCTCTGTATGACCTTCCTAGTTTTTACTATATATGATGAAGACTAGGTGTTGTCTGTTGACACACTCGGCGTCCCTCTTCGGAAGTGCTGTTCTTGTAACAGCCGGGACGGTATGGGTGAATGCGTTTGGCACAAAATTCTTGTTACATAAAACGACGCTTTCATATTGTACATTCTGACCCCTCACAATCAATACGATTTGGAATGTTCATACCCCTTCTCAGATGTTTCTGGGATTGTTTTTTCTGCTTTTGTTCTTTTCATTTATCTTGAATTTTTTTTTCTTTTTCTCTTATTTTATTGCAAATCTCAGGTAGGCAGTAGAATGTGTGGTTTACTTAGTTACCATTTTTGTTTTCTACATGTCTGTATGGATCTTTGCTATATTAAAACTATTTTTTTTTACTTGTAAGCTATTGAAACTGTGCCTAATTTGATTTTTTTTACCACTCATTAGACATACGAAGTGATACCTTAGATTTGAGGTTATCTTTTAGCTTACATTATGAAACTAGTAATTTAATCTATCGAATTGTAATTAACTGTACATAACTACCTACTTATAAATCAAGACTGAATCAATCGTCCTCAACGTTGATCTCAGGAATCTCAAAATCGGATCCCATGTCATCATCATCATCATCATCATCGTCTTCTTCTTCTTCTTCTTTGGCAGCAATCACATTATTATCTTCTGCAACCTCTACTCCTTTTGCAACCTTGTCAGCTAGTGATAAACTAGAAGCCTTTTCTTCTTGTAATTCATTTTGAAGTTTCTTGAGTGCATCTGATCCAGACTCTGTTTTGTTGAAAATCAGATCAGTATTTTGCAATGCAACATTTTCACTTGTCTTCTCAATTTGTCTTCTTTTAGATTCTCTTTCAGTAGCCTCTTCTTCTGCCGATCTCTTAACATTGCTATCAACATTATTTTCATCTGGAATAATAAACTTACCGGCTGCTAATTCTTCAGCTTCCTTTTCTTCTTCTTCTTCCTCAATCTCATCATTTTCAAATCCAACGTTGAAATCATTATATTTCTTAGGTAATAATGGGAACCTTGGATTAGTTAACAAACTGAAAATTCTACTGTTTCCTCCAATCAAATTAGCAATCATTGGAATAACCGAAACACTTGTGTCAGATTTGGATGGGAATAATAATGCACTTTCTAATAATTCAATAATGTCGGAATTTTCTTCATTAACTTTTCCCTCATTGATTAATTCTAAATTAGCAACTGCATCAATAATAGTAAAACGTAAAATTAAACTGATCTTACCAGGTGAAAGTTCACATTTGGTTAACAAAACATTAAAAAATTGACGAACTGTGGATAATGTTATAGTCGATGGTTGAGAGATGAAAAATTGTTTGTGTGATAAAATATCAGATAATGAAACAGTTGATTTATCCTTTCCACTTCTTCTATGGTTTTTATTAACACGGCCTTCATTATTTGCATTGGATTTACCAACACTTCCAATTGGAATATCTGGTTCTCTAGGATCTTTCAAAATCAATGAAGCTTCAACCATTCTACCTAAAACACTCATATCGTTGAATCTTTCACCCAAACACAAGTAACTTGATGCAGTTTGTAAAATTTTGTTGATTAAGTTTTCGTTTTCATAAACAGCCCTTTTATCAACTTTAATTTTACCGTTGAAAGATTGAACTGGGATTGATGCATCAAGTATAGCTAAAATATCATACATGAATGGGTATAAATCACCTGAGAATTTATTAACTAATACATTTAACATATTGATACCAGAATATTTAGTCTCATTTATAGATTGTTCAATCATTTCACGAGTTGCTGGATCACGAATATCCTTTTTAACAGGAGTAAAACTGGTATTGAAACTTGCCAGAATTTCACCAATGGTAATATAATATCCAAAAGGAATAGAAACTGCAGTTGGTGTACTCACTTCAATATACGCCATTAACAATTCTGTCAATGCCTTAATTCTTTGTGAAACTTTAAAAATTTCAACTGGTGATTCGTTGATATCGATAGATAACGTACCAAAAAGTAATTTCATATCTGAAAGGTTTTCCGGTAATTGTGGTAAATGGTTGAATTTTGAATTGTAATCGGCATCATTGGATAATTCTAAACATGCTTCATAAATAGAAATAACGGACTTTATCTCTAAAACTAATGCATTAACATTTTCTCTCCATGCATCAGCCTGCTTTTCTCTTGAGAGTATGAATGATACCAGGGACAAGGATTTCATCAACATTGAGCGTAATTCTGCATCTAATTTACATAAATTTTCTCCATTATTGAAAATACGCCTTAATGTAGATTCAAACTTAGTACCAAACGGTCTAAATGTGGTTGTATTTGTAACTAACAATTTAGATAGAATTGGTAATGTGTTTTCAGGGACTAAACTGGTAATTTCAATTAATGATCCAATAATAGCTGGTAATTTTGGAGTTAACACTTCTCTCGTCAAAGTTGGTTTTCCTCTAATTTGATATAATACAAAACCCAAACAATCAACGGTACTTTTCAAAGTGACAAGTTCCCTCTGTGTTGGATTCGTGAAATTTGCAATAAAACATTTAGACTCTAAAATCTTTACCAAAGCAGCAATTGAATTTGCTGTATGATTAGATAGCAATAAAACTGGGTGTAAGACACATACGGTAAACAACTTAGTAGCCTTCCAACGAGTTATAGAATGATTTGATTTCAATAAAGTTGTAACTCGGGTAAGTAAAGTTTGATGTTCAACTGTTTCAGCTGAGTTGATGATTGAAGGGTTAGCTAGTAACTCTAATAATAATGTAAATGAAACATCTCCAATCGAGTCTTCTTGTAAATATGGAATGATAGTGTTTAATGTAGGAATCATTTTAACAATGATGCTTATGTATCCCAGTGACTCTAACTAATTCAGTACCAACCAAAGTTTTTTTCCAAATCAAACAAATAAAATTTTTGGGAAACTAAAAGAAATTTTTCTTTATTAAAAAAAAAAGTGAAAAAAAAAAAAAAATTGAAACGAAAATTTTTTTTCCCTTCCTTTTTCATGTTTTCATATCAAAGCATGCTTTTTTTTTTAGTTTGAGACGTTAGAGTTTTTATTTTTTTTTATTTAAGTTTGCAAACAAATAAAAGCAATACGACATGTCCATTATAGCACAGCAGAATCTTTTGAATCAAGTTGATGGGTCAGCCACTTTCCAATTATCTTCTGCGAAGGTTATTTCATCTGTGACGGGTCCTATTGAAGTATCCAGACCACGTAATGAACAACCAACCCGAGCGCATTTAAGCATAACGGTAAGACCAGCTACTGGGGTTCCAACAACAAGAGAAGCCTATTTAGAAACGAAGTTATCCAAAATCTTATCTTCAATGATAGATATGAAACAATATGCACGTTCGGAAATTCAAATAGTGGTTCAGATACTGGAAGCTGGTGAACGTGAACAATTTACATGCATGGAACTTGCCTGTGCTGTAAACTCTGTATATCTAGCACTGTTGAATGCTGGAATATCATTAAATTCCAGCTTTTTGAGTTCATTGTGTGTTTGTGATTACAATGGAGCTTTTATTGTCCGTCCCACAATAGAAGAATTGGATATGTCAAAATCTCATCATGTAAGTGTTTTCTCAATTGTTGACGGTAAGGCAGATGAATTAATTTACAGTGACTCATTAGGGGAAACGACAGAGGAAGACCTTTTCACTGCTCTTAATACTATCTCTCAAGATATCGAAAAGATAAATGACGTTGTTAGGAAATCGGTACTACAATCTGTTGTTGAAGATTACGTATGGAAATTTTAAACTTTATAGTTGATCTATTTTAATGTATATAAAAAAACATCAATCAATTGTGTATACAACTTTAAATCAAAAAACATAAAAAATAAAAAAAAATGAATCTAATAGATGTTGGTAAGATATTTACAGAATAATTAAGCTAAATCTACTTATAACTTGAGTTTTTCCAAGTTTGCAATTGTTTGTTCAAAACCTTCAATTTCAGCAATTGTCTTTTCCTTTGATTGTTCATTTTTTTCCTTTGCAGCATCAGAAGCCTTAGATTCGTAATCTGCAGAACTCATGATCTTTTCCAAGTTGGTCAATGCAGTTTTTGACTTTTCTAACTTCTTTGCAAATTTAGAAACTTCCTTCTCAATATCAATCATACCCTTGACTAATAAATGAACGTTAACTTCAGGAACAACAGCTGCTAAAACACAACCGGATGGTATTTCTTCACTTTTCAAAACAACATCAACCTTTTCAACCGCTTTAATTAATGAAACAATCGAATCTTTTTGTGATTGTGCAATTTCAAATAATTTTGGATTTGCTGATTCAATAAAGACACTACCGTTCTTAGTAATACCGTATTGAGCCAATAAAGATCTTGCACCTTTAGTAATTTCTAAAACCAATTCATATGCTGCAGCAGCATCAACATTATCATATTCTGGAACATAAACAGGATATGCTGCCTTCACAATAGTTTTCGAGGTTTCAGTTGCTCTCTTTGGTAATCTTTGCCACATTTCTTCAGAGATGAAAGGCATGAATGGATGAATTAATCTCAATGCACCATCAATACATGTGTATAAAGTATCCCTTGCAGATTTCTTCTGTTCTTCAGTACCTTCTAAAATAAGGAATTTAGAATTTTCAATATAGACATCACAAAGGTCATATAACCAGAAATTGTAAATTGCTTGAGTTGATTCATAGAAATCTCTTTGTTCTAAAGCATTATTGACTTTTTCAGAAGTTTTGGTTAATTTATGTAAAATCCATTTTTCAACCAATGATTCTTTGCCTGATAAACCCGCCTTTGCTGGTGGTACATAATCATCACCTAATCTCATCAAAACGAATTTAGTGGCTTGGAAAATTTTATTACAGAATTTACGATAACCTGCAACTCTTAAAATATCAAGGTTGATATCTCTACCACCAGTGGTGTAAGCACATAATGCAAATCTCAGTGCATCAGTACCACATTGTGGAATACCATCAGGGTAAGATTCTTTTTGACCCGCTTTGGCCTTTTCAATTTCTCTTGGATCTAAATTACCCTTTGTTAATAATGCATGTAAATTTTCTAAAGTAATACCATTGATGACATCAGATGGATCGATAACATTACCTAAAGATTTAGACATTTTTCTACCTTGAGCATCACGAACTAATGAGTGACAGAAAACCTCTTTAAATGGAACTTCACCAGTTAATTTCAAACCGAGCATAACCATTCTAGCAACCCAGAAAAATAAAATATCCCAACCAGTTTCTAACATTGACATAGGATAGAATTTTCTCATATCTAAAGATTTTTCTGGATATCCAAGAGTGGAGAAAGGCCATAGACCAGATGAAAACCAAGTATCTAAAACATCCTCATCTTGTTCTAAAGTAAAAGTTTTACCTGCAAATAATTTGTCAGCTTTTTCTTGGGCTTCTTCTAAAGTTCTACCAGCAACCCAATTCTTAGAATCATTTGGATCTCTTTCTTCACCTTCAATATTAACGAAATATGCTGGACATCTGTGACCCCACCATAATTGTCTTGAAATACACCAATCTTGAATATTTTCCATCCATCTATGGAATTCCTTTTCAGAAGATTCTGGAGTAATTTTTAAAGCACCAGTTGTAACTGCATTAGCAGCTTCTTTAGCCATATCTTTTTGAGAAACCCACCATTGTGGTTTTAAGTAAGGTTCAATAACATCACCAGATCTTGAACAAATTGGTAAAGTCATTTCATGACCTTCTTGACCAATTAATAAACCTTTCTCGTTTAATTTTTCAATGACAACTTTTCTAGCATCGAATCTCTTAAGACCTTTATATTCACCACATTCATCATTTAATAAACCATTATCAGTAAAGATATTAATAAATTCTAAACCAGCTCTTTTACCAGTATTGTAATCGTTATTATCATGACCTGGGGTGATTTTAACCGCACCAGTACCAAATTCCATATCAACTGCTTCAGAATCGGTAATAATTGGAATTTTTCTATCACAGAATGGGTGTTGAACAAACTTACCATGTAAATGTTTATATCTTTCATCATTTGGATGAACAGCAACACCAGTATCACCAAAGATAGTTTCAGGACGAGTAGTTGCAACAATCAATTTTTCATCTGAACCAACAACTGGATAAGCAAAATGGGTTAAAACACCAAATTCAACTTTTTCATCATAACCTGGAATTGATAACATAGTATTACCTGGAACTGTTTTATTTTCAACTTCTAAGTTTGATAATGCAGTATTCAATTTAACACACCAATTAACCAATCTCAAATCTCTGTAAATTGTACCATCATCGAACAATTTAACGAAAGCATCATTAACAGAAGCTGTTCTTTCAGGATCCATAGTAAAAGCTTCTCTTGACCAATCATATGAAGCACCCATACTTTCAAATTGATTCTTAATTTTTGCATGGTAAACTTCTTTCCATTCCCAAATTTTCTTTAAAAATTCTTCTCTACCATAATCATGTCTAGTTTTACCTTCTTTTGCCATAACAGTTTTTTCAACAACTGATTGAGTTGCAATACCTGCATGATCAAAACCTGGTAAAAATAAAGTTGTTTTACCTTTCATTCTATTGTATCTAATTAAAGTATCTTGAATTGAAACTGTTAATGCATGTCCAATATGTAAAGCACCTGTAACATTTGGTGGTGGTGCTGGAATTGAGAAAACACCTTCTGGTTTAATTTCTCCATCTTCAGTAAATTCTGGTTCAAAGAAACCTTCTTTAACCCACCAATTATACCAAGATGATTCGACAGATTTTGGATTATAGGAAGAGAATGAAGGATCTTCTAAACTAACTAAAATTTTCTTTTCACCTTGAACGGTCTTATCAACGAATTCAGGTGCTTCTTCTTTTTCTTGTTTCTTCTTCTTTTCTTTATTTTTAGCAGCATTCTTTGCAAGTTGTTCTTGTTTTGCTTTCTTTGCTAAAAATTTAGCCATCTTTTCAGCCTTTTCTTTTTCTTTCTTTAATTCTTTTTCAGTCTTAACCTTTGGTGGAACTGCACCATCGACTGGTGCAGCATCTGCTGCTGATGGGGTAACTTTAGGAGCTGTTTCTTCTGACATTCTTGAAAGGACAGTTGAAAATGGATATCTCTGTCTTACTGAATAAGTGTTAAAATAGGCAGGGATTCTATAATGACACCTAGTAAATAGCATATACGGCTAAAGGCCAGAAATGAATGTTTGTTTAGATTATAAAATCAACAGGAAAACAATCTATACAAAGAATAGAAGTACTGTCGTTACTAAAAAAAAAAGAGCAAAAAAAAAAAAGAAAAAACACAACATTTTGTATGTCAATATCTAAATCAATAAATTAACACATAAAAAAAAAGAGAAAAAAATGAAAAAAATGAAAAAAAAAAAGAGTCAACGAAAAAATAAAGAAAAAAAAAGGAAAAATAATTAATTTGGTGTACTGGTGTTATGTTTTGTGTCTTTACATGTTTAAAAGAAAGCGTTTTACTTGATACAATATGAGTTTGTTGATATTTGATTTACATAGTATGAATCTAACTGGTTTGATGCTTTTATTTCATTATTTGACAAATAGTGGAATTTTTATTAAAGTATGAGTTTAGCAGATACGCTTTTAGGAGGGTTTTCTGATTCTGAACCGGAGTTAGAATCAAATATAGATTCGGATATTGATGTTGATGGCACTCTTGATAATGACATCAATCATAGCAGGAATGTAACTGAGTTACTTACAATTACGGATTTAGATTCGATTGATTCTATTTATAACTTTTGTCCCATTTTACCAAAAGTGACCTCTTTATCTCAGAAACTAGATGAATTTGATTCAGAAGACTCGTTAAATAATGGACTATTATCATCCGATGAACAAGTTATCTTAGCAGAAACAAACAAGTTCATTATTGAGATTAACCATTATTTTAATATTTTAAATAGCTTTATCAAAATTTCATATCAAAATGTATGGCCAGATTTAGAAAATCTAATTAAAAACCCTCTCTTTTTTATCAAGGTTATTGAAATTATCAAATTTGATATATCCACCTTTAGGGAACATGTTAATAATGATAAATTTAACTTTTTAACAAAAGATCAGATACTTTCATTGACAATGTCATCAAATTTTCTTGTAAAGGCCGGAAAATCTATAGTACCAAATATTCATACCCAACAACTAATACTTGAAACTTGTGATATACAACTGCAAATGAATGAAATGCAATTGAAATTTAGAAATTTTATTACACAACGAGCTACTCGTATAGCTCCCAATATTACAGCACTTGTTGGGCCGTCAGTTTCAGCTCAGTTGATTGCAAGTATTGGTTTACAAACAATATGTTCTACACCTGCATGTAACATTCCATCAGTTGGTAAATCTACAAGTACTTCATTAGGTTATATTTATCAAGCGGATATTGTCAAAAATATACCAGATGATTTCAAAAGACAGACAGTTCGTCAAATCTCTTCTAAAATAGTTATGGCTGCAAGAATTGATTACTCATATAGGGGGAAGAATACAGATAATAGTTTGGGAAAGAAATGGAATAATGAGATTAAGATAAGGTTGGAAAAGTTAATGTCCCCACCTGATAATGTGAATATCAAACCACTGGCTAAACCAGTTGACATGAAATCCAAAAGACGAGGTGGTAGAAAATTCAAGAAAATGCGTGAACGTATGAAGATGTCTGAAGTTGAAAAAGCTCAAAATAAAATGATATTTGGTGAAAGGGAAAATACCCGTACTGATGCCTTTGGAGAGGAGGTTGGTCTTGGTATGCTAGGGAAATCCACACTGCGTAATGTAGACAATATTCGTGGTGTTCATGTCACCAAAGGCACCAAGCAGAAAATTGAGGAATTCACAAAGGAAAAATCTGAAAACAACGAACAAGGAAGTAAATTGTTGGATCTTTTGTGATTGGTGTGGTGTGTTTCTATGTTTATAAATAAACGATGTATAATTACATAGCAGAAATAGGCAAAATGTAAACATTTAAAATTACCCGATTAGGAAGGCGAGCGTGGATTTGAGTTGAAACATTTGCAATGGACTTTGAGAAGGGGGAGGAGGGGGAGTGAAGGGACGGGTCTGATCTTGTTGATCACTAGACTCTTGACACCTCAGGGACAACAATAAGAAAACAAAAAAGGGTGAGGTTTAATATAGGTTTACCTTCAATTTCAATACCAGCTTAATATACAAAAATGACTTTAATGAATGGAATCTTTACTCGTCCCCAAAAAGACGACTCTTATGTAGATGATCTATCTCGAGATGTGGAAAGTTTGAATTTCGGTACACCTTCAACCCCAAGAAGGAATAACAACAACAACAATACTGATGGATCTTTTATGCAGGTATGTTCACCAGATAGAAGCCCACAACATAATCAACTATATCAACAACCACTGATGCAATCATCTCCATTGAATTATGGAATAAATAACAAAGAAAACACACCTAATTCATCACCAAATAAATATCAAGCAACGATAAGATCCAATAACTTATTTCAAAGCTCAAGGCTTGATAGAGATTTTTATACAAAGGCAAATTCCCCTAAAACGAAAAGACTTGTAACCGTTTGTCAAATGTATTTCTTAGATTACTATTGTGATATGTTTGATTATGTCATTAGTAGACAACAAAGAATAAACCAAGTTGAAAACTCATTAAAGAAATTACCACATGATGAAGCTTCTCTGCAATGGAGAAATTACACAGGTCGTGAACGTGCATTCTTAAGAAAAAGACGTATTAAGCCAAGAAATAAAGATTTCGATATAATTACACAGGTTGGTCAAGGTGGTTATGGTCAAGTTTTTCTGGCCAAGAAGAAAGATACAAAAGAAATTTGTGCGTTAAAAGTTTTAAATAAAAAACTTCTAAATAGAACAGATGAGACAAGACATGTTTTAACCGAGAGAGATATCCTTACAAATACCAGATCTGAATGGTTAGTTAAACTATTTTATGCTTTCCAGGATATTGAAAATGTTTACATGGCAATGGAGTTTGTTCCAGGTGGTGATTTCCGTACTCTTTTAAATAATGCAGGATATTTGAATCCTCATCATGCTAGATTTTATATTTGTGAAATGTTTGCAGCTGTTAATTCGTTACATCAATTAGGTTATACACATAGAGATTTAAAACCAGAAAATTTTTTGATTGATGCAAAGGGTCATATAAAATTAACAGATTTTGGTTTAGCTGCAGGTTCTGTTTCAACAGATAGAATTGAATCAATGAAATTAAGGTTGAATCAAGTTAAAGATTTAGAATATAAACCAAAGGAAAGATCAGTTAGTGAACGTCAACAACTGTATCGTTCCTTACGTGCAAAAGATGTTCATTATGCCCATTCAATTGTAGGTTCTCCTGATTATATGGCATTAGAAGTACTGGAAGGTAAACCTTATGATTATACAGTTGATTATTGGTCTTTAGGTTGTATGTTATTCGAAACTATCGTTGGTTATACCCCTTTTTCTGGTGGTTCATCAGATGAAACTTATGGTAATTTGAAAAGATGGAAACATGTATTAAGAAGACCACGTTATGATGATGGTAGATACGTTTTCAGTGATAGAACATGGCAATTAATTACAAGATTGATTGCATCACCAAATGATAGATTGAGATCTTTCAAGCAAGTTACAGAAATGGATTATTTTGCAGAAATTAAAAACTGGGAATCATTAAGAACTACTGTACCTCCATTTATACCACAATTAGATAACGAAGAAGACGCAGGATATTTTGATGATTTTGAAAATGAGGCTGATATGGCGAAATATAAAGACGTTATTGCGAAAAGGGCACATGATGAACGTGTAGCTCAAAATAGTGTTCGTGCAGATCAAAAGAATTTTGTTGGTTTTACTTTCAAGCATAAGGGAAATCCAGGAACTAATCCGAACAACATTCTTACTCCTATTATGCTCAACGGAAGAAGTGAGGATAGAGATGGATATGGACGTTATAATTCTCCATTCAGTACTTTGTACTAGAAGATCCTTTTATCTGGTTTGTTCATTTATTTGTATTTTTTTTTTTTTGTTTGGCGTCTCTTTCTATTAATTTTCAGCTTTTTTATTTGTTTAGTTTCATAACCTCAGTGGTTAGTGTTGTATTTTTGTCTTTTAATTGTTATGCGTTTGTTATTATGCAACGTACTAAGTATCCAACAGCTTTCCCAAACTGTCGGCGCACATGAATATTTTTTTTTCCTTTTCTTTTTTTCCTTTTCTTTTTATTCTTTTCGTTAAAATTATGATATCATTTTTTGTAGTTTATTTGCCAACCTTCTTATAACAATACAGATCTGAGGTCATAGAAACATATTTGAACATGTCTGATGATAAAATAAAAGTGTTGGTTTTGAACCCATTGCCAAACCAGCTCGAAAAGGCGGTTAAGATAACGAATATGCAAAATAAAAAAGCAGGACCGTTTGAGTTTTCTCTTTTCTTAGGTGATGTTTTACCAGCTTCTACCACTAATGATATTACTCTAGCTACTCCTGATATACCTATATATTTCTCTGAGGGAGAAAATGAAGTTCAAGAAGAACTGAAACTGCCAGACAACTTTTCCTATTTAGGGAAAATAGGAACGTACAAGCTTACAAACGGACTAAAAGTTGGGTTTGTGCATGGCCATTTGGATAATATTTCTTCCGAGGAGATTGAAAAATGTTTTGATGGTCAAAATGTGGATATTTTATTAACATATTTTTGGCCTGATGCGATAGCAAAAGAGGAGAAACTTGTTCTGTCTGGCCATAATAAATTAGATGCTTTGATTCTTAGTGTGAAACCAAGATATTGGTTTGCGTGTGGAGGTCCTAAAGGTAGATATTTTGAACGAGATGCGTATTCTGTTGACGGTAGAGTTACCAGATTTATAAGTCTGGCAACAATGAATGAAGGAAGATGGTGGTATGCTTTTCAGATTGGACTTGATCCCATTAGTGACAGCAATGTGAAAACGGGGAAGGCACCAATTATTGAATCAGGTCTATTTGCAAATAATAAAAGGGTCTTTAGCGATGATGACTTGAAAAACAAAGAAATAAAAAGACTAAAGAATACAGCTACATCAAATAAACAATCTGTTACACCTGCCTCGTGCTTTTTATGTTTATCCAATCCAAAATTTGAATTACATATGATAATTTCAATTGCTAATCTCTCCTTTGTAACGGTTTCCAAAGGCCCGTTGACATTGAAAACTGATTTTGGATTTTCAGGACATGGAATGATAGTTCCTATCGAACATCATCCTACGCTTCGGGAATATGTACACAGCAAAAATGTTTCTGCAAAAGTTGAAGAATCTGAAATTGTGACTGAAATAACTAAATTACAAGAGAGTCTTGTGGCCATGTTCAGAAGTTTAGGCGACTATTCCGTATGTTTTTGGGAAATTTCTAGGAAAAGAAGCATCCACTGTCATCTCCAGTTTGTCCCTGTTCATAATAATATTATTCCATATTTTGAAAAAACCCTGAAAAGCCAAATTGAGTATGATAAAAGGTTTTATCCAGAACCACTTAGGTATACTAAATTTTGCAAAAACGATGATATGAAAGACTTTTACAAAACAATCAATTCACAAGATTATGTTTTATTTACAGTTTATGAGAAACTCGGCTTTACAAGGTATTTGATCAAATTAGGAAACGATGAAGATAAGTATTTTGATGCACAATTTCCTAGAAAAGTTCTTGCTGTGATGTTAAATTTAAAAAATAGAATCCACTGGAATAAATGCGCAGAAACCCATGAAGAAGAAAGTCTTCAGAAACAGAAGTTTCAGGATGCATATCGTCCATTTGATATTATGCTAGCCACTGACGCTTCCAACGATGGTGGCAATCTTCCTGTATAATCTATGTACTTATATGAACTTGTAAAATTACAATACATTTTTTTTGCATATCTTGATTATGTCAGCATTTTTTTATTCCATGAAAATAGGTTTGTTGATTTTTGTATGATTTTGTGTTTCTGGTGTTTGTGATGGATGTTACGGTATCTGAGTTAAAGAAACAGCCTTTACTAAACAGGTACCGGTAGTGGTACAATGTCAAGGATAGACATACTGGTTGAAGTCATTGATGAAATTCATGAAGTGGAACGCTCATTGGCACCAGGAGATATTCCAGATAGAATTATATTTCGCCACGTGAAAACGCTGTGGCAACTGTTACTGGGAATCCAAGAAACTGAGTTTGATTCGCATAATTATGAACTTTTTGAGTTTAGTATTGGTAATTTGAATCAAAAATTTACAGGATTTACATATATAGGTGCAAATCGTGAAAATATCGAGAATAATATCAACAATGCCATTGGCTCGCCTAGAGAATCCTTGAAGGTTGTTCAATCTTTAGATGCTCAACAAGAAACCAATCCAGAAGAAACATCGATTAGTTTCAAATTATCATTGCTTAACAAGATTCGATATATTATTTTTGAACATCATGTTTTTGTTGGAAAGTTTCTTAAAGAACATGAAATTGAATCCATAATATTGTCGTATATGCGCAACGATATATTAAACATGTCAAACGAATTATCAATTTCTCTGAAATCCAATAATGCGATTTTTAATAAATGTTATAAAGAAGGTTTGGAATCATTGTTATATGATGACGAGGATATTTTAATAGAAGACAGGGCTAAACGAATTTTTGAGTCATTCAAAATAAAGGCTAGCTTGGCGTATTTTTTTGATTATGCGTTGCTATTGAGATATCACAATCAGATTGTTGAGCTGCTGAAGAGAGTATTTAAAAATCACGATTTTGTAGGTGAAGAAATTGATAGCTTTTACAGAAATTTCCCTGTGCTGCCGATTTTACAACCAATTTACAGAAAAATGACACTGCAAAACATAAATAATGAGATTAAAGAGGAAATTAATGACATTAATAACAAAAATGAATCACATCTGATTCAAAAGCTTGATGTAACATTGCTTAAAGAGATTTTAAATGAAGTATCTGTGAATGAACTTCAACAGCTTCAAAACATACCTATTACAATGAAATGGTTTCCACAAATAGTGCAGCATTATTGTGATGCCCTGATGGATGATGGTATTATTGACTACGAAAGAGATATATTCATCATGATGATTAAAAAAGTCGTTTTGCAATGGGTGGACAATGAAATCAGCACACAAAAGTTTATTGTGCAGCTATGTGATTTATCTTTAATCCCCACTGCCATGCCATATTTTTTTCAAGGTACTATGATGCCAACAATCTATATGCGTATGGCACTATATTCAGTCAAAGAAAGCATAAGATTGCGTGAAACTTATTTTGACTTGTGGCATAGCAGAGTATCAAAGAACATTGATTTTAACAAGCAGTGTCGGAGATGGAATGTACTTGTTGGAAAAAAATACCTACAGAAATGGAAAGTGAAATTTGAAACACATATTATGATTGAATCTGTCGATATATTATCTCTGAATATTATAAAAGTAAATTCCTTCTTTCAAAGGTGGAAAATTAGGATTGATAAAGTAAAACAAAATGAGATCATTTTGGAAAAGAAAATTGTTAGGGGCTATTTTGGAATATGGGACTTGAAAGTAAAGAAGTATCAAAAAATGATTAGAAAATCAGATAATCTGTTGAAGCATAAATTATTAATGAAATACATGACAACATGGGTGTCTGCTAAAGCATATGGATTTCCAGAGATTCTTAATATGTTTTACGATAATAAAAGACGCACATACTTTTATTTTTGGAAGTCTTTATCTAAAACTATGAATTTGAATTATGCAAAAGCAGATGAATTTTTTAAGCGAAACAAAGAACAACTTTATTTTAATATATGGAGCAAAAAGGCGGCGACCCCGTTGCTAGAACTCAAATATCTTGAAAGTGTTGAAAAAAAGTTTGTTTTAAATAAACAGTTCAAAACATGGAAGCTGAAAATTCGTTTATTGTCTTTGGAGAACGACTATCAATTATCATCGTCGAAAGCTTTAATGAAGCGTTATTTTTTTATATGGTGCCAATTAAAGAAATTAAATAGTCAGGAGAATCTAGTTAAAAATACAATCAACATGACATTATCCGAGAAATACATTAAGAGATGGATATTGATTTACAAAATGAATAAAAAGGCTGATGATTTTATTACTGCGACAAAATTAACTGATACTTTACAGATATGGAAATTGAGATGTGTGGAAATGAAGGTTGGAAAACAGCATAACTTTGCAGTATTGAAAAGAAGTTTGGATTTGTGGAAACTTAAGGCAACTGCTTCCCAATATGCAAAGTGTAAAGAACATATGAGTCTGGAAAAACATTTCATTGTGTGGTTTCAAAAAGCTACCAGTATCACGGAGCGGTTGGAAGATTGTGCAACTACATATCCTATCTTGAAGGTTGCAACTTATTTTGATCATTGGAAAAATATGTTTAAAAAGCTACAAGAAGATGTGTATACTGCAGATAAATTTAGAGAAGAGAAGATTGAATATACTAATATGATGACACTCAGATGGATGCTGAATACTATGAAAACGACATATAGAGATTTACGCCGAAAAAGACTAGAACTTAATAGAGTTGAAAGAGTATATCAGAAAAGAATTATACAGAAATATTTCAATAAGATGAAGTTAAGGAAAAGAAACAATGATACCCGTATTATCCAGGCTGGTGATTTTAATCGATTAATCGTTTCGTCAAAATATTTTGATTTATGGTTAGCTAAATTTGATCAAATTTCCGCATTGAATGAACTATTCTATTCTAAGTTTGATACTGATAATGTAAACTTAATAATGCGAATATTTTCCAAAATGCAGCTACGTATGATTAAAGTCCGTACTGATCAGATGAATGCAGATAAATTTAAAGAGCGTTGGCATAGACTCAAAACTAAAACATTTTTTGAACTATGGAAATTTAAGCAGACATCTAGAAGTTCGCCCACACCAACAGCTCGTGGTAATATTTTTATCGAGAACGATAGCTCTAGTTTAGCATCAGCTCCTTCTGGCAGGATTCCTGATTTGAATCCATATATTGATCTAGCACCACGTGCACGAGGCTCTCCGGAGTATAGACCTTATCAATCAAGAATGAAATCTGTTTTGACGGGAAATATTTCAGAGTATGAAATAAAACAGAAGCTTGCTGATGATGATGATGATGACGCAATAGATAATGGTGGAATACAAACACCATTATTTGGTAGATCAAGAGCCACACCATCACGATTCCGAACGCCTAATATTAGGAGGAGTAATAGTAGTCTGCTGAATATTGAGGGTAATTTACGATATACTCCTGATACAGTAAATACAACACTTACTTCAGCAGAACGTGTTAGAAAAAAAAATCTTGAGGAGAGGGTATCTAGATACAGGATGCTGAGATCACCGCCGAAAAATAATAGTGACAAATTAGACAAAGTTGAGGAGTCTATTAACGAAGAGCAGGGATTCAATAATAGTTCTATATTTGAAACATCGTTTGAAAGTTTGACTAGCACTACCACTATGAAATAATCTAAAAGAATTACTATGAAAAATTACTTATATAAAGAAATTATTGTAATATGATATAAAGAAATATGTAAAATAGATATACAAAAGAGAACCAGTAAATTAAACATAAAGATTAATAAAATTAGAAATCAAAAGTTTCAAAAGGAACTTGATAAATAATAACCTTTTGAGCGTTTGGAGATTTAAAAATAACAAATCTGTAATCTTCTTCACCACCTTCATGTTCAATAATATCAATGAATGATTTAACGATACCCCAACCATTTTTAACAGACATATTAAGTTGTTGGCATAACATATCAACACCAAATGTCATAGTACCAGCGACAATATGTGAAGCATTTGATTTAACATTTTCTCTAGAAATAAAACCTAATTTCATTTGATTGACACCACCAAGAACTGATTGAGCAGTCCATTGAGAAATCTTATTATTATTTTTCTTAATTTCATCAACAAGAATTGTACCTTGTGCACCACCATTAAACTTAGTTCTCCAATCATTAGATTCAAATTGGAATAATGAATGAACTGATACAGTTGCAGATGAAGTATAAGTATAAGCATCAAGGGAAGCACGTACAATGATAGGAATTGAACCTTCACTATCAGCATTTGATGAACCATTTGGTAATTCGTATTTAACGTATTTGTAACCCTTTGGAATTGCAGCTGATGATGAGATTGGACTTGCTGATCCTAAATCAACTGATTTTTCAGCAAGAGAACCATATAAGTAAGCATTTGAAACTTCAGTTGCTTCAAATTCAACCTTAGTTTGGTGGTTAATATCTGATTCTTTATATTCTGTTGCTTGAGAATTTTCATTAATTGGTAAATTAAAGGTGTTTTCACGTTTATCAAAGAAGATTTTACCATCTTTCTTTGTTACAATAACATCCCAAGATGCAGTAGATTTTGGAGCACACATCAATTGAGAAATAATTGCATCGGTTATAAATACTTTTGCAGAATCGGATTTTGCATATTTTTTCAAAATTGGATCACTACTTGAAGTTTGATTGAAAACAGATTTAAAAGTCGCTTCTAATGGTACTGCAGTATTAGTTTCATATTTCTTTTGATATTGATGAATTTTACCATTATTAGACAAAGTTTCAGGTTTAGTAACATCTAAATTTAATTTAGTCAACCTATTAAATTCAATTTCAGCTACAGATTTCCAATTTTCACCAATTGCAATAGATGATTCTCTAACTTTAGTTTCTTCATTACCCCATTTATTACCCCATTTATTATTACCAGCCCATCTTGCTGCATTCTTTGTAATTGGTTGTTTTTTTGTTGTAGTTGAAGAACCTGCTTTCTTTTTAAGTAATTGAGCTTGAGAAGGTGGTTGATTAGATTGAGCACCTTGCTTTTTATTTAAATGTTGATTTTGGAATTGATGTTTTTTACCACCTTTTAAAACTGCTTGTTTATTGGTATTTGAAGAGGTACCATTTTCAACAAGGAAAAATCCTTTATCTTCAACTTCTGCACCAAATAATTTAGCAGCAGATGCACCATATGCATGATATTGATCTCTCTTTTTTTGTAAATTGTTATTATTTTTCAATGGAAGTTCTTCTTCCTTTGCTGCTTGCCAATCAGCAATTTTACCTAATTTGTCACTTTTAATAAAAGGAGCGTATGGAACACCATTAAATTTAAGTGATTCAGGGGTGTTTTCACCTGGACCCCAAGGATTTTCTGTTGATGCCAGTTTGGAAATATCGATCTTAAATGGAGACATTTTTGATTATTTGATAGAAATATATATAAATACACTGTTAGTAAAAGGAAATGAAAAAGAAAGCAAAATAAATCGTAGAGATGACTTCGTCAATTCATGTAAGTGTTAAAAAAAAAAAAAAAAGTGAAAAAAAAAAATTAAAAAAATTAAAAAAAAAAAAAAAATATTGAAAAAATGAAAAAATGAAAAAATTTCACCGCCACAATTTGATCGTCGAAAAACCTAAAAACTATACATCTGTACACCACACAATTTTCTCTTTTTTTTTTTCTTCTCTTTTTCTTTTTCTCACTTGTGGGTGGCAAATAATTATACACATCTAATCCATTTGTATGATTCTACTGGCATTCTTTTTGATTTGGTAACTTCATTTTACCGGTATTAGCCGTCTTTTGACTTTTAAATTCTGAAACAGCTATCAATTGAGTTTACTATTCAAGAAAAGAAGGTAAAACGGAGCAAATCAAAGCAAGACAAGACAAAAGATAATATTAAAGATGGATTCGATTAATGTTGATATTACGCATTTAAAGAAAGGTGAAGTTTCGATGGGTACTTCTATTATGGCAGTCAGTTTCGAAGATGGTGTTATTTTAGGTGCAGATTCGAGAACTACCACTGGTACATATATTGCAAATAGAGTAACGGATAAATTGACTCAAATTCAGGGGAAAATATGGTGTTGTAGATCGGGATCAGCTGCTGATACTCAAGCCGTTGCAGATATAGTGAAATATCATCTTGATTTATATAAATCTACCAATGGTAAAGATCCAACTACTCATTTAGCTGCTTCAATGTTTCAAGAAATATGTTACTCAAATAAAGATAATCTTAGTGCTGGTATTATATGTGCAGGATTTGATGAAAAGAATGGTGGTGAAGTATATAGTATTCCAATTGGTGGTTCAATTCATAAACAAGATTATGTGCTTGGTGGTTCAGGTTCTATATTTATTTATGGTTACTGTAAAAAGAACTATAAGAAGAATATGACGAAGGATGAAACTATAAGTTTTATCAAAACTTCGCTTTCACAAGCTATCAGATGGGATGGTTCTTCTGGTGGTGTTATTAGAATGATTGTACTTACTAAATCTGGTATTGAAAGACTCATTTTCTATCCTGAAGACTACGAAGATGCTTAGAGTATCATGTCATATCATATCATATAGATGTTAAACTGTGTAAGATATAAGATATAAGATATAAATACCTAAATAGGTAATTTTGTAAAAGAAAAAAGAAAAAAAAAAGAAATAAAATGAAAAATGATTATGTCATCACTTCATTGATTGTTATTCTTTATGGAAGTTTTGATGTTTTGATGATTTCCCTCATCTGAATGGGACTCAATTGTTTTTTTTTTTGTATATCATTATCGGGTCTTTTTATCTGTAATCTTGGAATTATGACAGTATCAAATATCCGTGATTCAAATTTAGTGAATAAATTACAAAAATATTTAAAAAATGACGAGAAATACACTCTTTTCAATGTATGCACAACAAAAAAATGTGTACCCGTAATTTACAAACCACAAACAATGAAACCATTATTGACTACCAAAAGTACCCATTTCTGCATATTATTCTCAGCTAATACGAAGAATCCATTATTAGCTGTTGAAATATTCACATATTGCACTTTTACAAGTAACAACGTTGATAAATTGGTATATGTAAGTAAAGCTGATACGACTGGTCTTCATGGATCTGTGGATGTTAACGTTGGTGGGTTCATTACGGAGTTTTTAATTTGGGTATGTTCTCTTCCTGTCACGTATCTTTTTGAAGGGTTTCAATTTGGTGGAAAAAATAAAACATTTGAAAAAGATATTTCTACGGATAAAGTATTTGTTTCAGAAACTCACCGAGGACTTCATATTTTACAAACACGGGCATCTGGAGTGGAAGACTACTGTATGCCAAAGACTTCAAGTAGTGAATCTGGACTTGAATATATACGAAAACTTGGTATCAGGTTAAATACTCTGGACTCTTCTAATGTGAATACAAAATTGGTACTATTTACGAGATCTGAAGAACAATATTTATTTCCGGAATCAATAAAAAACCAAGGTAAACATGTTTTAAATGACAGATATTTGCTCAAATGGTGGTTAAAAAATATTGAAAAAGTTGTTGCTAGCTGGTCTGAGGTTGATAAACGGCTAAATATATTAAACTCCGATGATAGGGAAATTATTCGTTACTTCCCACAAACCACCAAGTCTCCTTGGAAAGTTGGTAATATATACGACGAAAATACACTTGAAAAAGCAATTTACAAAATACCATTACTTCCTGATGACCCAAAAGGTAGATTTTTAGAACATCTTGTTGTAGAAGGTCGAGCTAAACGTGTTGATTGTAAGCGATATTGGCAAGAGTTGGCTATACGACAAGAATTTAGCTTTGGTGCAGTTGTTGGATTAATTGGTGTCTCTGGATTTTCTCCCATGGATCATATTGAAAGTGTAAAGGATTACATGATTGGCACTGGATGCCGGTTCATCAGTTCGTTGGAAATGAAAAAATTTAGTGAGCTAATAACTAGTAAAGATTATTCTGATAAAAGTGACTATACTACATTGATTGATGAATTGGATGGAATGTCAAATATTAACTCAATCGAACTTACTGGAATCGGTGAGGAAAGAAAACGTAAGTCCGAAGAAATAGAAGGAGTTGGTCCGACTAAGGTTGTGAACACATTGATGTGTGTCAGATCCAAGAAAAAGAACAAAAAGTAGAATCACCGGGGGAGAGAGGGAGGGGGGGGTAGGGTGTCACAGAAATTGGAAATTGGCAATTTTAGAACATGTGTTTCACATGTGATGCTTTTTTTTGCTTTATTCCGTTGCCGTGGATTATTCTTGGAGACTTTTACGATTTCGGCAAACATGAGGGGAAGTTTGAATTTGAAAAAGAATAAATCAACTGCAATTTATTTTTTTTTTCTTTTTGTTGAATTTAAAAGATGTTGATAATCTTGGTGTGTAGTATATAAAAATATATCTTCTCAAGTTAAAATTTAGGCATTATAACTAGATACAACTAAAATGCCTTAAAAAAAATTCCAAATAACAAGCAGCTTCAAATTCGTAGTGCAGATCCTCCCAAACAGACAGCCATCCTGACACTCGGAGGTTGCTCAAAAGTAATAAAGTAATAAAAAATGACAAATTGTGGGATATCAACTTCCACCGACGTTTACATTGAGTCATGTCGATTTATCTAACCAATTGCCTAATGCGTAATATAATAGCACTGTTCACGTCGATAGACGCTGTTATTCCCCGTGTAATACAAATAAAAGATGTTAGTGTTACGTGAGTTCTGATGATAATCTGCTACTATTTTCCGGGTAACTAATTTTAATCACTTTCTCTAACGAAAAGCGGTGATTTTTCCAATTATTGATTATAACTTACATTTGATCTTTTAATTTACTTTTTTTTTTTTATTTTTGATCGATTCCAGTTTCTATGGATCGTATCAAATAGATGATATTTATTATGTCACTTATTAATTAAAGTTACACTGAGTTATAACCTGTTGAAGTAGATCCATGTGTCGGTACAAACGTGTATTTAGTATTGTGAGAAAAAAAAACCGATCAGACGTGTCTGGCACTAAGTATGATCCAAATAGCCGAAGTGAACGCTAATTGGCTGTGTACTCTATAACTACTGGCGTAGGAAATTTTTGTATTAATAAAAGAACTATTTTATTTTTATAAAAATAGATTCATCACATCTGAAAGCAGATAAATTGGATTTGAAAAATTAACTTTTGTTTCTATGAACTGCACTGTCGGTTATATGAGAAGAAAAACTTACGTCGATACCTAAATGATGATGTTTTTACTTTTATCTCTTGTAATAACAATCCATTTAAACTTAAAATTTTTTTTTCTATCTGACTTTCTCCGTTTTTTAATGACATTTTTTATTTCATCATATTTTTGAGCACGAAGAGATTTATTGTGGTGTATACTGATATTTGGTAAGTATCTGAAAACAAATAATCCAAATCTTACCTAATGTATTACTATTAAATGTAGAATTACAAAATTACACATTTTTTGAAGTTCTTCCCGTTTATATCCTACACTAAGTGGATTCGAAAGTCTGAAAACACTAAGGAATCACGGTTATATGTTAATCTTATGGATAAATTTAGATCCTCCCAAGAAGAATATATTAAATTGATTACGGACATTATGCCATATTATCAATTTATGAAAACTGCTGGAAACATTTTTCCAGATAAACTTGGAAAGGAGTTAAGAAGAACATTTGTCCAGGAGATGACATATGCCATAAGAGACGAAAGGCCTTTCAATATAAAGGTTTTACGTGAAGTTCTTGATGATGCTCAGATTAAAGATGAGTTATATTTGGTGAATGAATATATTCCTGAAACAGCACTGAAGGAAAATAAAATTACCTTAAGTTCATTCAAGTCAATTTCTCAAAAGAGAAAAGTTGACAATGAAACTAATGGTAATTTATTCAAAAAGTTTAAAAGGTCCAAGCAAAACCAAAAAACCCCAAATGTGAATAATAAATTCTTATCCTATAAATGGGATACAAGAGGAGATAATAGGTACTATGCTGAGCCAAATGAATTTATCCCACAAAACGTTAAAGAGGGTTATATCTGGTGCACTCAATGTGGTTTTCCACATTAAAACAAAGGTCACTTATGGATTGATGGCAAATTGCAAACTGAAAAGTTGAAAATTTATGGACGAGTTGCTATGTTCTTTGAACAAGCCAGGAAAAAGAAGAGAAACCAATCTTCACAAACCAAAAGTGATTAACAATTACAGGTTGGTGTTGAATATGTTAATAATTTAAATAGTAATGTGTATAGTACTAATAAAATTTTAGATTCTTCCTCAAAATCAATCGTAGGTGCAAGTATTTGTGTTTTGAATGACAAAATAAGTCTCCATAATTATAGTAGTATTCCTGAAAATAATAATAATATTATAAGTATTAATTTGACTTGTTGGATGCATAACGGATCAAGCACATAGACATCAGGCACCATTTTGTTGGTAACCATCTGAATAACAACGTATTTCATTTAGAGTCTGCAAGAACTGATGATATCGCCGCTGATATGTTCACTAAAATTTTTGCTAGATTGAAATTTGTGAATTCGACAAACATTGGTTTATCTCATTTTTCAATGTTGATATCATTATCGAATATAGATAACATATCACAATCATAGTTAGTTGTAGAATTATCTAAATAAATTTTAGGATATCTGTAAAATGATACATGTCGGCTGTAAATAATATTTCCAATATGTACCTTTCCTTGAGCATTTGACGCAAGATTTTATGTATCTAATGATAAACTTAAATAGATCCAAGCAAGCTGATGAGCATTGATCTTACATCATTTAATATATCAGAAGTTACTCTTTCTACAACAACACCATTTGAAACTGATGTATATTTAGAGGTAATATGTTATTCTATACCTTTTATCCCACAATGATTCCTCAATGTATTATTCATATATTCAGAACATTGATTAAAGAATAAAGTTTTGACCTGATACTGCCTTTCATTGGACTGATCCTCATCGTATAGTATGAATTATTCCATAAATAAATCAATATCAAATTTACTGCACATTAAATATTTTTTTAGAAAACTTGTAATTCCACATTTGAAAGTAATGGAGTAAATTGGACGATTTGTATTATTTGTTTCTGATACCAGACAGATATCAGCACATTGCATATCTGAATGATAGATGATTCAAATATGGATCTTGTGACCCTTGAACAATACCAAATATTTAATTTAGCATTATTCAAGTTCCATACAGATCATAATCCCAACAGGTTATATCCTTTTGCATCAGGTTACCTTCTAACCCTTGCAATGAATTCGATCACATGAGTCCACAACATCAAATAAATAGCGAAAATGTCAAAATTTTTGAAGTTCACCAATTTTTTGTTTTCTCTTTTGTTTTCAATTTTCTTTGGGGATGGTTTTCACATTATTTGCCTACTTGGGAAGAGGGGTGTTTATTGTTTACATTAGATTTAGACACTTTTATTGCTTTCAGTGTATTATATATATACTATAGATATTAGACAAAAATGGCTGCATTACATGAACTTATTCCAGTGGTCAATAAATTGCAAGATATTGTCACAAATACCTCCCTTACAGATTTGGATCTACCGTTGTTGACTGTTATTGGTTCACAATCAGCTGGTAAATCTTCAGTTTTAGAAAATATTGTAGGAAGAGATTTTTTACCAAGAGGTACAGGAATTGTCACTAGAAGGCCATTGGTTTTACAATTAGTTCACATTTCTGATGATGATCCATTACTTAGTAAGACTGATTTTGTCACGGATGATGTAATCAATCCTAATGAAATGACTTTGGAACAACATTTGAGAAATCAATCAAGTTCAACTCAAAATAATGATTATAGCTTAAACCCGAATTCCAGTCATTTGGAATGGGGTGAATTTTTACATATTCCAGGTAAAAGATTTTACAATTTTGAATCAATAACAAGAGAAATTGAAAATGAAACTTCTAGAATTGCTGGTAAAAATAAAGGTATTAGTAGAATACCAATAAATTTAAAAATTTATTCTCCTAATGTTTTAAACTTAACTTTAGTTGATTTACCAGGTTTAACTAAAATTCCAATTGCTGATCAACCTGTTGATATTGAAAGACAAATCAAGAATTTAATTTTGGAATATATTTCAAAACCTAATTCGATTATTCTGGCTGTTACACCGGCAAATCAAGATTTAGTCAATTCTGAAGCCTTAAAACTTGCAAGACAAGTGGATCCACAAGGTAAAAGAACTATTGGTATTTTATCAAAATTAGATTTAATGGATCATGGTACCAATGCTTTAGATATTTTAACCGGAAAAGTTTACCCACTTAAATTGGGATTTATTGGTGTTGTCAATAGATCACAGCAGGATATAATTACAAGCAAATCTTTAGATGATTCATTAGCTGCAGAAATGGAATTTTTTAATTCACATCCTGCTTATAAGACAATTGCTTCAAGATGTGGAACTGATTATCTAGCTAAAACTTTGAATAAGACATTGATGAATCATATAAGGGAAAGATTACCTGATATTAAAGCAAAATTAAATACTTTAATGGGTCAAACAGAGCAAGAATTATTATCATATGGTAATTTAAATATTGTTTCAAAGGAAAATAGAGGTGGTCTGATATTGCAATTGATGAATAAATTTGCAAACAATTTTATTAATTCTATTGAAGGTAATTCAAGTGAGATTTCAACAAAAGAGTTATGTGGTGGTGCTAGGATTTATTATATTTATAATGAAGTACTAGGTAATTCAATGATGTCAATTAATCCTTTACAAAATTTAACAGTTACTGATATAAGAACTGCCATTAGAAATTCAACTGGTCCAAGACCATCATTATTTGTACCAGAATTAGCATTTGATTTATTAGTTAAACCTCAAATTCAATTACTTGAAGGTCCATCTCATAGATGTGTTGAATTGGTTTATGAAGAATTAATGAAAATTTGTCATAATTGTGGTAGTCAAGAATTAGCGAGATATCCTAAATTACATACTAAATTGATTGAAGTAGTCTCTGAATTATTAAGAGATAGATTAGGTCCAACTACTAAATATGTTGAAAGTTTAATTGAGATTAATCGTGCTTATATTAATACAAATCATCCAAATTTTGTGGGTGCCGCAACTGCCATGGCAAGTGTTGTTGAAGAAAGGCAAAAACAGAAACAATCTGAAAAGCACAATATGTTGAGGAAAAAAGAACATTTATTGGATGGTTCTAATCTAGCAAAGTCTGCTGCTTCGGCTGCTGCATCTACAACTATTCCAAATGGTAATGTTTTACTTGAACACAAAGAACAAATAGTTAAAGGCCATACTAGAGCTGAATCAACTATATTAGATGAAATAAACAAGGATAATGAACTTTCATCATCAACAATTAATTTTGATTCATCAAAACCTGAAAAAGAAAATTTCTTAAATTACTTTTTCGGTAAAAAGGATGAAACACAAAAAAATGATCAACATAAAATAGTTCCATTTAGTTATCCAACAGAAACTGAGAGTAGTGAACTACGATTCAATATACCTGTTGAAGACTCACTCCAACATCAAATGGATCATTTCCATTTAAATGAAGAACAACTGTCTGAGAGAGAACAACTTGAATGTGAATTAATTCGTAGATTAATTGCATCATACTTTTCTATTGTTAGAGAAACTATTAGAGATCAAGTACCTAAGGCGATTATGTGTCTATTGGTAAATTTCTGTAAAGACACTGTCCAAAATCAACTGGTTCAAAAGTTGTACAAAGATTCTCTATTTGATGAATTGTTATATGAAGATGAAGCTCTCATTCAAGAAAGAGAAAAGTGTGAAAAGTTATTAGAAACTTACAAAGAAGCGGCTAAAGTTATTAGTGATGTTTTGTGATTTTTTAGAGAAAACAAAAATAGATGTGTAGATATATATGTGAATTCATTTGATTTATTATATTTCAGAACTTTTATTATATTTATTTTATATATATTTTAACTTGTGTATAGCTTATTCATTATTACCCATAACTTGTATCAGAACCAATATACAAATAGACATATTCGCGTTATCTTCATATTTGCTCACAGTTGTTGTGTTTACCTTTTGCATTTGAATCAAATTTCATGCAAATGCCTTAATTTTTTCTGCTCAAAGATTTCAAAGTTGCTTTATTTTTTTAGATCAGTAATGTTTTAGACATTTTTGTCAACGGAGGATGACTATTGATGGGTTTTGGAAAGAAGTCAATGAAAAAATTAATTTGGAAGATTACCGGGTTTCTTTCCCTACGTATGTACACAACCATTACAACAGTAGAAGAAAATTTCTTACAGTTGGGATAGACATATACCAATGGATTTTTGAACATTCTAGCTTTGCAGATTCAAACTCAGCAGTGAATTTTCCTGAAAAAGAAATTCCAATATCCGTTGTTGTTTCTGGAATTGCCAGCAAATTACGTTATTTAATTTCTTTGCCCTTGAATTTTGTTATTGTCTTTGATGGACTTATTAAATTGGGAAAGGAAAGATGGGATGTTGGTAGAGGTGTATCTGCTGATGACATTTATGAAGAAAAATATTTGAAAGATTTACAGACTATTAAAAATAATGGGCATATTATAAGGCATAAATGTGTACTGGCGTTGATTGAATTATTAAATGCATGGAATATAAGTTATATACATGCACCTGGTGATGCTGAAATTGAATTGGCAAGATTGAATAGTGCTGGAATTATTGATGCTATTATTTCCAATGATGCGGATGGTTTTGCATATGGTGCCAAAGTTATACTTAGAAACTTCTCCAAGTTTATTAATGATAAGCCAAATACGGGTTTGAAAGGTGATTCTAAGAGAGAACAAGATTATTATGTTACCCCTGTCACATTGGGTCTTTTGAATGAATTGAATTTAGATACAGATAAAATTCTATTTATCGCATGTTGTCAGGGTGATGATTATTCCAAAGGAATGAAAGGCTTGGGTATTAAAAAAGCATGGGCTTTGGCTACTAATACAAGCACTGATTTTGATGTTGTAAATAGTTTGAAGGATATATATGTGAGTCGAGATGCTATACAGCATTTGAAAGGTAAAGTTCCATATTCATATAATGAACGACTGAAGATGTTGGAACAATATAAGGCACGCCTAATGCAACATATACTTGACAATAGTAGAGCATATTTTGGAAGAGTTCATAGTTCAGATATAACATTACCAAGTGATTATATTATCTCCAGTCATTACTATCCACATTTTGCGACTTACTTGTTTCGATTTGAACCATTCGAATCAAATTTTAATGAATGTGACGGTAGACTAAATGAAAATTATCATTTACCAAAATTACCGCAACCTCTTAGTATTAAGAAATCAAATGGTAATTATTGTGAAATATTTCGTGGTAATGACTTAAACGGCTCTCAAGGATTTACTAGATTTAATAATCAGAGTACTACTGATACTGAACCGATTCCTATTTTATTGACGCCTATGCAATGGTTCACAAAACCGGACTACAAAATATTATCAAAATTGACAAAAACTAGTAGAGCACGAAAGGATGATATGGAGTTCTTAGCTGAATCCCTTTGCCTTTGTTATATTTGGAGGGCAATCGTTATTATGCATTATTTGAATTTGAAGTCTGATGATATATTCATCAAAAATCAAAAGAGCATCATGGTTAAATGTAATGGACGTGAATTTGAACAGATTTTTTATCAAGTGAAGTTTAAACCACGGCAGATTTTCAAAAGTTTTTTAAATTTACCTCATGAAATATATGATGAAAATTTGAAGAAGGTTGAAGAAAAGCATATTCATGTATGGCTTCCAAGTTATTTGTTTTATATAGAAGAAAATGGTAGATCCTTGGTTGAAATTTACAATAATCGAAAGAGTAAAAAAGCAAGTACACCTAAAAGTACACCTATAAATACCCCAAGAAAGAAAAAAACACCAACACAGAAAACAACTTTGGATGTTCTTTCTTTATCGTCTAAATCGCCGATTAAGATCCTCTCAAGACAATCGAGCACATTGTTGGAATTATCTGGTGCCACGCGTGTAAATGTGAATTCTAAAAGAGATGCTACTGAGCTAGAAGATCCAAATATTAATAATTCACCAAATAAGAAGGCTAAACCAGTTGAACTATCAACTATTAATCCTAATTTAATTGAGCCATTTGAAGAGGATGCTGAAGTGTCAAGGGTTTTAGAAAATTCAGATTATGTTGGAAACTCATACATTGATAATAATGAGAGTGATCATGAGAATATGGAAATATTAGGAGATTTAGAAACGTTTACAGAATTTCTTCAAAACTCAAAGAATAATAATGGTTTATCGGATGAAATTAAAGAAATTGAAAGTAATAATAATAATTCCTTTTTTGAGCCAAAAAAAGGCAACCGAATTACGATGGCTGGTAACGAAGTTTTTCCTTTAAAAAAAGATTTTATCAAGGACTCTCTAAGTGTTTCAAGAGGGGTGAGTCTAATGGATAATCTTACACGCTTACCTTCTGTTCCAAAAGGTTCATCCGAAGCGTTTAGAGACGGTAATGCTCTGAAAGAAGAAAATTATGAGCTTTTGAATGATTCATTTTCTTCGACTGATTCGATGGAACAACTTTTTGCAATGGATAATAGTAATAAAGTAGAAATAAAGAAACAGCCAGAAAATAAATTTTTTGAAAGTGATGTTACAAAGGCGGAAACATCAGGTAATTTAATATCATCTAATGGTTGGTCTAATAATATGGCTGATACGAGTTGTAATGATAAGAAAGAAGTTGAAATAAATGAAGTGAATGAAAATTCTAACAGTTGTGAACGTGAGCATGTTGAAAAAAATCCATATGATGAAGATCGTGATAATACTACCATTGAATCTGTTCAAAGTGCACTTGATTTAACTCAAGGAACTGAGGAAGATCGCCGAGAAAGAAATGTTTTACCGAATAATATCAAAAGTGATTATGAAGAAATTGATTCTAATATTGCATTGAGAGGTCAAATTGATGTTGATGTGTATGATGTTAATTTGTCTAACGATAAGAAAGATAAAGCACATGAAGAAAGCTACAGTTTGCCAAGTGACTTTGAAGGCGATGAGATTTTACTTGCTGAAAATACGGATGACGAGATTATGTGGATTATTCCTGATGATCTGAAACATAGAAAACATAGCGATATCATCGAGTTATAGTGCTAAATAATTGTGGGAAAAAGAATTAGGTTAAATAAAATTGAAAAGTCTTGAACCCATACAGTTAGCTTTTTAAAATCTTTCGCATATACAATTAAAAATCTGACAACTTTAAAACACAAAACAATTATCGTAGATTGTGATTTTTATACTCTGTCAAATGTTGGTAATACCAATTTTAACTAAAACATCTCACTGGATTTAGAGGACAGTAACTAACCTCAAATTATCTTCCAGTGGGTGGGTACTATTCAACGACTATAAATACATGCTCAAAGAGTTTGATAACCAATTAAATTGATTAAAAAATCTTTACACTTAGAGATTTTCCAAGAACTAACTGTAGTGTTTAAAAGCAATGATGTTGTGGTCGTAACTCTCTTGACAAACATGTTGGATTAGGTGAAGAATTCAAAAAGAGGCGATGTGGGAATTTGGAAAAGGTATGAAAAGTCCCCGCTGGGGAGAATTTTTTGCGCCGCAAAATTTTTCTGCCCCAAGAAACTTGCCCGGCAGATTGCTTTGAGATCCGCACGAATTTATGCGCAAACAGTTTGACCCCGCACCGAATTCAATGAATCCTGTTAAAAATATAACCAATTTTGTGGCAAACTAAATATTAATATATATAGTTAATATTCAAAACATGATAAGTAATTTAGTTTGAGTTTAGTATTCCAGTAATTATTAGAATATTAGAGAAAAATGCTTCAAAGTAATATCAGGATATATTAATTTGTCTTGCAATGATTTAAAAACCAGATCCTTTTTTGAGAGCGCTAATGACCAGTTTCAAGTCCCAGGATGCTGGTTTTCTTAAGTCGAAATAAATACTTGTAAATCTTTTAAATTATACAGATATAGATAATCTGTAAATCTTATCGTATATATTTATTGAAACCTCAATTGTCCTATACACTTTATATAAGATTAGTATAGTTAAATATGATAAAAAAATAACCCAATACAACCAAAATAAAATATAAAAAAAGGTTTCTAAATACCTATCGTATAATGTCTCAAATAGGCAACCCTCCCGAGATCTGGGAAACATTCAAAATTTGAAAACTTCAAAAAATGGCAAAAAATTCACTTTTTTCGTTTTGTGAAAAAACTTTTTAAAATCGATGAAAAATTAAGAAAAAATAAAATTTGTTAGTGTCACGTGAATTTTGGCGGTGGTGGTGGTGTTGGTGGTGGTGGTTGTTGTTGTTGTTGTTGTGCGATTTTAGCCGGGGCCAATGAAAAATTGGTGCGGGCCGGCCGCTGGCTGTTCTTATTAAGTCCGTATTTGCCGGAACTTTAAGTACTAGCTCCGTAAGATCCTGTAAAGTTTCCCCAGTGCGCTACAAAAACAGATTTTTTTCCCGTTGTATGAAATTTATTTGCCGGCCCTTTGAAATGCGCTTCTTTGTACTAGCGCCCAGTACGTTGTCAGAGGGTTAATTATTGCCACGCACTGTTTGAAATTATTGACTGTAGGCGAAGAGATCGCATTATTGTGGCATATTAAAGAATAGGCACAGCAAATTGTGTCTAAGTTTTTAATTGCATGGATTTACGACACTATTTTCTTTAAAAGCAAAAATAAATTGACAAAATGACTGAAGAGTATTCAATTGATCTTGATTCTATAGTTATTCCAACATCATCATCAAGAGTCTTCAAAGATGATTGCATGTTCTCATTTGACACACCGGCTGATCCAAATGGATTAGATATCTGCATGACATGTCATCAGGCTTTTGTAAGAGGTGATTTACAATATACGCAAATGCATAGTGAGTTTTACGATCATAATGTATTTTTAAATTACCGTAAAATTAAGAAAGTTCAAAAGGATGAAGAACAGCCTCACAAAATGATTAAATTAGAAATCAAGGAATTGTCAGACAATGATTTATTTGATAATAAATATGCAATTTATTTACAAAAGAGTGATAAAACATTGGATTATCCTAATACTGATTTACCAATCAAGGTTACAATGGCCGCTGAAGCAATTATTAATGCTACCTCATCTGAAAAAAAGGAAGAAATAATGGCATGGGAACAGGAAATCAAAGCTTGTTTACATTCGAAGAAAATTGATCAACAATGTATTCCAGATTTACAATTGACACACTGTAATAGCTGTGAATTGGCTGAAAACTTATGGATCTGTTTACATTGTGGTAATTTAGGCTGTGGTAGAAGTCAGTTTGGTGGAGTTCCGGGAAATTCACATGCAATGACACATCAAAAGGAACATTCAGATCACGCTGTTGCGGTTAAACTTGGTTCTTTGTCTACAGATATTGCAGATTGTTATTGTTATTCTTGTGATGATGAAGTGAAAGTTCCAAATCTGGCGTCTTTATTGAAAACATTTGGAATTGATATCTCAAATTTTGTAAGAACAGAAAAATCTCTCACTGAATTACAAATTGAACAAAATATTCAATGGGATTTTAAGATGTCAGGAGATGGAGACGAAGTATCACAGCCGGTTTTTGGTGCAGGGCTAACTGGGTTTAAAAATTTAGGTAATTCATGTTATTTAGCTTCTGCATTGCAACTTTTATTTAGTATTGAATCATTTCAGAATGCATATTTTAATGCTAATGGTGTTCCCTTGGATAAAATTTTAGGTAATTTTAAATCCTATGAGGATTTAGAGACTCAAATGTTTAAATTGGGTGATGGATTGTTATCAGGTAGATATTCTGTCCCTGATGAGTCTACAACAGAGGCGATCAAATATCAACGTGGTATTAAACCATCAGGTTTTAAAACTCTAATTGGGGAAGGGCATCCTGAGTTTAGCACAATGCTCCAACAAGACGCTTTTGAGTTTTGGACATATTTAATTGATAAGTTAGAAAAAAAGAAAGTTTATGGACAGCTAGAAAAATCACCAACGGATACTTTAAAATTTGTCATTGAGAATAAGATCAAATGTGAAACATGTAATGGTGTCAGGATTAAAAAAGAACTGACCGATAGTGTCAATGTTCCAATTGATGTTGAAATTTTAGAAACCGATTCTGATGGAAATGAAATATATAAACAGACAACAATGGATACAAGTTTTAACGAATGGTATGGTGTTGAAAAATTTGAGTATTCTTGTTCAAAGTGTGGATCTAATCAACCTGCTAACAAGACACAAGGTTTTAGAACAATGCCTAAGCATCTTGTTGTTAATCCACAGCGTATAAGACTTAAAAATTGGATTCCTACTAAAGTTACAGCTCCAATCAAATTTGAGGAATTTTTAAATTTAGAAGTTTATAAAAATGTTGGAATTTTGCCTGATGAAGAAGAATTACCTGATGATGAAAATGATTCAAATACAGAAGGCGGTGAGGGAAATTTTAAATTTGATCAGGAAGCAATGAATAATTTATTTGAGATGGGATTTACTGAAAATAGAGCAAAACATGCACTATATGAAACTGGTAATAATGGAGCCGAGAATGCAATGAATTGGTTATTTGAACATATGGATGATTCAAAAATTGACGAACCATTTATATTACCATCTACTACTTCAAAGAAGCAGATATCAGTAGATGAAGAAAAATTAACATCACTTATGTCAATGGGATTTGGTGATCAAGTTTCTACTAAATCGCTTATTTTAAACAACGGCAATGTTGAAGCTGCAGTTGAATGGCTTTTCAATAATCCTGATGATGATGGTATTATTGATTTGGATTCCAACAATGATAAGATGGATATAAACACATTGATTGAAGAAAATGAGAAGTTAAATAATGATAAAGGTGCCAAATATGAACTATTGGGTGTCATATGCCACAAGGGTACATCAGTTCATTCAGGTCATTACGTAGCATTCATTAAGAAAAATATAGATGGAGAATCTAAATGGGTTTTATTTAACGATGAAAAGGTTGCATTAGCTGTCGATGGTAATATTAAAGAAATTGAACAGAGCGGTTATATGTATCTATATCAAAGAATTGATTAGATTAAAGGGCTTAATAAGTTAATTTAGAATAGTTTAATTATACTTGTTTTGTTCATTGTTGTTCTTATATATATTGATATATCTACCTCTCTATATATCTAACTATACATATATCAAATGATCTACATAAGTTGTAGTATATTTCAATCTAAAGCAATGACAGCTGGTAATTAAAAAAAAAAGTTTCCTTAAAATAGGAAGATAAAGTAAGCAAGAAAAAAAAATAATAATAACTAGTAAAATATCTTCATTTTTTTTTTTTGTTTTTGTTTTATTTTGTTTTGTTTTGTTTTTATTATTTTTATTATCAAAAAAAGAAAAAAAAAACGATTCATATACGTAAGTAAATTAAAGGGATTAAAAAAATGTGATACTGTATATTGATTTCATTGAAGCGAAATATTAATAAAAGAATAATTGAAACAAATTATTATTTCTTGTCATTTAATTTTGTTTCTAATTTTGCAACTTTTTCAAGTAAATCATTATTTTGCTTTCTTAATAAAGCAATTTCAATATCTTTTTCTTTTGATTTACCATAACTAACCATTCTTGATAATTCGTCATTTTCTTCAGTTAACATTTTAAGTTTTGATATAATTTTATGAGAAATTTCTTCTTCATCATATCTACCATTTTTATAAGTTGAAGGATTAGGATTCATTGAAATAGCAGTAATTAAAGATTCTAATCTAGTTTTTGTATCTTGTAATTCTGATTCTGTTGAATTAATCTTTTCAACTAATTTATGATATAAATCTTCATAATTCTTAGGAATTTCAAAGTTACCATTTGATTCTTTCTGAGTTTTTAAAATTGTATTTTGAAAGTCCTTTAATTTACCCAATTCAAATTCAAGTTTTGAAATAATAATGTCTTTGAGTTGAATTTTTGTTTTATAGTTTTCAATCTCTGAAGAATCAATATCACTTGATATTGGTTGGTTTAATTTTAATACTCTTGAATCATAATTATTGTAAACTTTGTTGTTACCCATAGTTTCATCAACACTTTGTAATTGTAATGGTGATTGAATATTTTGATTTTGATTAATACTATGATTTTGTTGTTTGTTAACTTTAAATGTATTCTGATTTGCAAATGAAGCTTGACGTTGTAATTGTTTTTGTTGTTGAAGTAAATAATTACTGTAATTGTTATTATTATTACTAGTATTAGCGTTAGAATTATTTGACCAATTAACAGTATTAGTAGAATTGTCAGTGACAGTGTTATTATTGTTATTATTATTGTTATTGTTATTTGATAAATGATTTTTTAAATTATCCTTTATTTGACGATTAAAACCAACATTGGAATTATTAAAATAAGGATTTTGAATCATTGAAGGTGTAGAATTCATATGAGATAATGAATCTTTCTGAGTTGTTGATAATTGTAACATTTGGAAAGCTAAAGGATCCATTTCAACATTTGAAAATTTTGAATTATAAATATTATTTGGATCATTAACAGGATTTGAAATTGATGTATTAAAAGTTGAAACTGTATTATAATTTGAATTTGCAGTTGAATTTGAATTTGGATTCAAATTCAAATTTAAATTGGAATTTGAGGAATTTAAATTATGTAAATCTTTTGATAAAGAAGAATTCCAAATATCAATACTAAATTGATTATTATTATTATTATTATTATTAGTAGTAGTATTATTAGTATTATTAGTATTATTATTGTTGTTGTTGTTAATTGAATTAGTAGAATTACCGGTAATATTAGTATTATTAAGATTAGAATTATTAGTTGAAGTCCAATTTAAACATGAATTTGCATATGAATTATCCATATTATTATTAGTATTAGGTATATTGGTAGAATTAGTATTTGGAGTATTCATTGATGTATAGGGATCATATTTACTATGATAAGAATTTGGATTTGCAATCGACGAGCGGGTGCTCAGATTAGCACTCTCCGCAGATGAAGTAATTAAAATAGAATTATCCATCTATATAAGGTAGATGGATTGGTAGCAATTACAAAAGAAAAAAAAGGCAAAGAAAAGAAAAGAAAAGAAAAGAATTCCAAAGGCAAAAGTAAAAGAAAAAAGATGTACAATTTGGATAAGGGCAAATTTAACGATGAGCACACACTCTTTCCTGGTCAAATACACTCCTTTCTAGTTGTTTTGCCATAAATAACAACTTTAGAAAAAATTGCTGAGCATTTGCTAAAAAAATAAAAAATAAAATTCATGTTAAAAAATCTAATCAATTTACAAATTTGGATTTATTAGTGATGTTTGATTATGTAAGTACTACACAGCCAAAAAAAATTTTAAAAAAAACGCGGTTTTTTCATTTATTTCCGTTTTGGGACTGTTTGTTGACAGGAATATGTTTTCTATTGTCATTTCCTTTCGTTTTTCTGTTTTTACAGTGTTTTATTGTTGTTTGACATTTTTAATGATTTTATTTGTGTTTCTTTCTTACTTCCGAATTGAAAAATTGTTCTTTCTTTTTTTTTTTTTTATTCTTAATTCTTTTTTTTTTCGTTTAATTTTTGTTTCTGTTTTTTTTTTCCTTTCTTTCCCCCCTTCTGATATATATATATATATATATATTGTAAAAAATTACAATGACGAGTCCTATAAATCTAATTAGGAGAAAAAGTAAAAAACTGAAAAGGAAACTTTCAAAGCACGAAAAACATGAAAAACATGAAAAACATGAAAAACATTGCAATGAAAGTTATACTCATCATGAAGATAGTATGCAGCATAACCATTCCAATCATGGAATACTTTTATCAATTGATAATAATTGCAACAACTTATATAAACAAGATTTCAAATCACCGCGTTCTATATCCTTTGACCTTTCATCAGATGATTATGATGATTCATTGTCAAATAATATAAATAATCGTCGGAATTCACATTCATTTACATACTTGGGAAATAATGATGACTCTTGTTTGAGTAAAAAATCCACTTCTCTTAAAAATTTAGGCGATCTCATACTAATACCGAGGAAAAATAACTCATCGACAAGTATTTCTGTGGCTAAAAACCCAAATAGGAAATCTATAAATATAGCCTCCTATCAGTTGTCAAAATTACAGGCTAAATCAAAGAGAATTTCATCAGATTCTTCAATTTACTCAAATTCAAGGATTAATTTGCCTATTTGGGAATTAGGAAAAAATTTTACCCCCAGATCTCTACATAGCTCAGATGATCTCATATATTCAAATTTAAAATCTATGAGTACTTCATCTCTTAATACAATATCAGATTCAGGAATTTTGACTTTAAATCTTGATTCACAAGTTAATAATGATCATATTCGATACCCATTGTATCCTATGCATCATGAAAAAAATATAAACATTCGAAAAAAATTTCAACAAGGCAACATTAGGAGTAATAATGATGATGATGCTAATAATAATAATGATGATAATGACAATGATAATAATAATAATAATGATAACGGTAATTATAAGGATAGTAACGAAAATAACAAGCATGATTATTTCAAACATAAAAATAGCATTAGCAACAACAATATTATTAACAAACGTATCAACTATCAAAAGGATTACGAAAATATTTGGAATACAAAAACTTCCATGGATGTCATATTTGCAATTGTTTTTCACATTGTAAATATATTCTTTAGCGTGTTTATTTATCTGCCTATATACATAATCCTGAAAGTTGGTTTTATACCAATTGTGTTCTTAATTATAAGCTTTATAGCTTGGCGTGCCTATGGATTCACTGGATTGCTTCAAATACACATTTCTACAAACAATACATAAATATTTATTCATATATATACTTTTTTTTTCCTTTTTATAATATACCTTTATACCTCTAATCAGAAAAAAAAATATTTCAAGCTAAAAGCTAATTTAATTTTATTTGTGTGATGATAATCTAAGACTAGAAAATAATCCACTATTTCTACGTGATGACAATTGTGGTTTATCGTTAGTTTTCAAAATATCACACATCCCAATATCACCAGTTATATCATTAGGTATATATGCCATCTTTGGTGAACTCAATGATGAACTGGCTTGATTCGGTGTCAGTGTTGGCATTTCATTTAAAGCATATCCACCTTCTTGTGGAAAATATCCAGTTTCTGTCATGCTTCCAGGTGTGGTAGGAACACTACGAAAACCAGGGGATCCTAAATCAAATCTGGATGAATGATGGTTGTATTGTTGTTGCTGTTGCAATTTTTGGAAATGTTCAATATCCCGACCATCAAGGTTTGCTTTCAACATTCTCTTCGTTAAAAGTGATGAAGATGACTGATCTCTTGAAATTGCAGGTGGTGTCATGGGTATATGTGGTCCCATATTCATTAAAGTATGGCCATGACCATGACCATGACCATGACTATGGCTATGACTATGACTATGACTATGACTTTGTCTTTTGTTCATTTGTTTATAATAATTAAAGGTACTTGTGGATTTTGAAGAAGCTAGTGAAGGTAATGATGAAGCTTGATTATCTATTCTAGATAACCTCAGATTGTGTAATCTTGAATCTAAAATATGTAAATTACCGTTTAATTCCGTGCCTGATTCATTATAAAATGGTGTCAAATCTTTAATACTAGCATTGGAATGAATTGCAACATCATAAGATGGTGGAGTAATCATTTCTTTCCAATTTTTGTCATTTTTATCCATCAATCCAGACCCTGCATGCGAATTATTTGTTATCCCCGATGAAACTGCAAAAGCCGAGAGCGGATCACCAACAAATGAAGTAGCTCTAGAAAGATGTTGAACTGGTGATAAATTTCCTGGTGTTGGTAAAAATGCACTTGATGGAAACCTACTAATTGTCATTCTCTCACCGGAAGTAAATGCAGGTCCAGAAATAACACGATTGATATTTGTCTCCTTGGAAACTCCTGACGGAACCGCTTGTTTGAATGGATTCAATACATCTAATTGATCTTCATCTTCATTATTTTCATCTTCATCTTCATCATCATCGTCATCATCGTCATCTCCTGCAATACTGAATATGGGCTTCTTGTGCTTAGGTGAAGTTACTTTGCTTTTTGAAAGATTACTTTCCGAGAATGGGTTTAAATTAGAATCTGAAGAATCATCAAACGAGTCGTTGTTATCAGTCAGGTTACTTTCAATAGTTGTATCTGCTTCTCCCTCTGTTTCTTGTCTTCTTTCTGTAGGATCAATAGGAGATGTGTTAGTGACCGGAATTTCATCATATCTATCTGCGTTATTGTCTTCAGTATCATTAAGTTGATTGGCGAGTAGCCCAGTTGTAGAATTGGCATCAAAAATACGATCATAAACACGATCGTCGTAATTTGGTGGAGCCATTATGTTTTGTGTATTCATATTAGGAGATGGAACATCTTCAAAAGCTTCATTACTTGGTTCATGAGTATCGTTAGTATGTAATCGGTTTTCACATAGTTTAGATAACTGAATAGCGTTAATGTCTTCATGTTGAAAAATCGTTTTCTCGCTGGATGCAAGAATCGTAGCATCATCATATGTTGAAAATTGGAAAGGATCTGCATATTCATCTATAGTTTTAACTTTAACGGGAATGAAGGGACTAATAAACAATGTCACTGGTAAAGTTGCACGCAGTTCACTAACATGACCATCTGGATTAATCAAACTAACTGAAAATTTTAATTTATGTCTAACTCGGCAAAAATTATCAATATCTAAATCTTGTGTCATCATTTCCAATGATGGTGGTAATTGAATCATCGTATTAACTTCCCATGTATCTTGTGATAATACAATGTTATGACCTCTATAAAATACACCATCTGCATCAATCGGTGCTTCATCTGACCAAACATCAATACCTTGTGAATTAGTTGTAATTTTAGGTATATGCTTTGTAGTTAAAATTCTTTCATCGGAATGTTGACATGACGGTGATGAATAAGATGCATATTCAATAACTTTAATTTTAATAGACCCTAATTTGAGACCTTTACACAATGGTTGCAAACTTAAATGAACTTGACATGATGAACCAATTGCAATCGCTTTCGCAGGTACACTAACTGAATAATCAACTTTATTAGGCCATGTATTATCCACTGCAATAGTTTCCGATAATTCAGGATTGTCCGGGGATAATGTTCTAATAACATGCAATAATTTTCTTGTTAAAACTGGATTTGAAAACCTACCTCTTTCGATTGTACATTGTAATCTATAAACCAATGAACAACATGGGTGATCTATAATACTTTCAGGTATAGAGCCATCTAAAACCACTTGAAATGGAAACTCATAATTACCAGGTTGTAAAACAACAGGCTCGCTTGAACTAGACTGATTTAGAGAAGCAAATGAAGCAAAGTTTAACGATGAGAGATTAGCAACAGATTTATTGTGGCTATGATTATTAATGGTAGATGCTGATCCAAATGAATTTAAATTGCTTACAGAGCCTAAAGATTTTAAATTTGTGGAAGATCCTGGATTTGATTTGGTTAACTTACCAGTTGTAAATCCAATATTATTGGCTAAATTTTCAAGACTATTTGAAGAAGGATTTCGTGAAACAAATGATGTACTCAACGGATCATGAGTATGTAAAAATCTTTCTAAATCAATTGCATCCCAATCAAAGCAGTACACCATTTTTACAAATTTAAAGGGTCTAGAAAATACGTGACCTTTATTGTTATGAAATTTCTCATCCCAATTAAAAGTCAATGTAGCATATAATTTCAACTTCATTCTTTTCACTTGAAGTGGTTCAGTTACCGATAAGGCAATTGTCCCTGAAAGCATACTTGGAGATGCCTCTGATGGCGAACCCTTGAGTAAGATTGTATCTTTATCTGCGGTATGGACTCTTATATCAAAAAGGGGTAGTTTTGATCTCTTATGTTTTGGCATTTTGTTATGATTTTTATATTTTGAACCAGTATTTTTTAAAATATCTTACCTCTTTTCCTTTTCTTCTATTTTGTACTGTTTGGTTTTGTTTTTTTTTTTTTAATTTGTATTGTGTTCTATTGTATTGTATGTTTTTTTTTTTTGTATTTGTCTTTTTTTAAAAAAAAAATAATGGATATATTTAAATATTTAGATATGAATATTAAATATAGTCTAAAAAGATAATTGTTATATATATAAAAATACCAAAACCTTCAATTCAAAAGGCGGATCTACAAAAAAACCTGAAGATGCCCTCCCCAGAAATTATCCCACCCTCTCATTTACTGGACGTTCGATTAAATCTCAAGTAGGGGGATGAAAACCCCGGGGAAAATGACAGCATTTTAGATTGGATTACGTAATTTGATAAACACAACTTATACAATTTTCTATTTATTCTACAAGACTTCTTTGGGCAAGTAAAACACAATCACCACCCAGCTCAGAGTTAAGTCCATAAGTATAGAAGACACCATCGGCAGATACAACCAGTATATTTACTGATTTTTTACGTGAAAGTCTGCTGTTACTTCGACTGCCTTTACTACCAATGCTGACACCACTAGTTTGACTATTGGTACTAGAATTATCTTCTTGTATTACATGATTTAAATGTGGTGGCAGTAAAATTTCTTCAGCAGCATCTGTATTTTCTGGAGTAGTTTCTAGTACACCAACAATTGCCATATTTTCCTTTCCCATTGGAACTTTAAACGATGCAAAATGTCGATTAGGTTCTAAAATTGAAGAAAATCTAGGTGGTAAATATGTACCCATTTTCTCAGCTGCTTTTCGTCCTAAACTTTGCGATGTTCTCCTTAGAAGTCTTGCAACCGAACGTCGATTACTATCAACAATAGGTTGTGATTTACCCAAATTATTTCCAGTACCACCCGATGATGATGAAAAAATAGATGTAGATCCACTTGCTCCAGTATTGTTTAAATCAGACAAAAGAGGTGGCAACTCATCAACATTTTCATATTCATCTACATCATCATCATCATCATCTCCTTCTGCTTCATCATGATCAGTATCAACATCATCTTCGGAATCAGAATGACATATCCTCAATTTATTAAAATCATTCACATCATGAACAACATCTTCTTCACCTGTATCATTAAAATCAAATTCCTCTAACGATTCTAATCTTTCTTGTCGACTCTTCATTAATTTATCTAATTCATTCTGTCTAGCAGCTTCTAAATTTTTGTCATTTTCATTCTTTTTATGATTCAGCCAGCCTGATGATCCACTACTTCTAATAACTGTATTCTTTGCTTCTTCCTCGCCTAATCTGAAAACATGAACAGTTCCAGTTGCACTACTCGCAACTAAAAACATATTGCTAGGACTAAAAGCCAGTGAATAAATTTTAGTATTATAAGTACCCCTTCTAAACTGATATAATTTAACACCAGTCTCTACAGAGAAAACACGTACAATAGTACCCTTATCACTAGCTGTCGCAAGTAATGTACCGTCGTGACTAAATGCCATAGCCGCAAGTTGAGTTTTATGTGCATCAATAACTGTAATTGGTTGTAATGATTTACAATCAAAAATAATAACATCACCATTCCTTATAGTTTGTGTAACATTATTATCATTTTGATTATGTAACAAACCACCAAGATCATCATGAGATGCTGAATGATGATTCGATCCAATAGGATGTTGACCATTTATTCCAGTAATATCAATTCCAGCTTGTAAATTGACTGAATTTGTAGCGTTAACTTTTGAAGTTTTCTGAGGCGATGGATAAGCAAGATAATTATTTTCTGCATCGATACTCAATGCAACTAATCCGGTTGGATTAGAGGGTATTTCAACAGTATGTAACAAACGCATATTTGTAATATCATAAATATAAATTATTTCCTCTAATAATACAATGAGTCTCTCTCTATTCATACGTATTGAAAGAATTGAAGTTGGAAAGGTTAATTCACAAATTGTCGTATGACGTTTCGTATTAATTATTTTCAATCTACGCGGAGAAAGAGCTGGATTTTCACCAGTTCCAACAATTGCAAGTAATGAAGAACAGAATAGCATCTCAACTATACCAATTGATCCATCAATCATTTCGTAACATTGAGTGAATGGGTCACAATTGTAGATTCTAAACCCATTTTCATATCCTACTGAAATACAGGAGTAATCTTGATTAAAATTGGCGAAGTTTAAACCTATTATTTGTTCAGTGGGAATACTTGACGTTGGTTTAATAATTGTGGGGCTAGACCCACTATTATCAGTCTCATGATCATGCATATTGGTGTTGCCATCGATACTAGCACCTGTATTAAGGGAATCTTTAGTATGATTTTTCATAGCATATAACGGTGTACCATCCATTGCTTAGGTAATAAAATGTATTTCGTCCAAGTAATATATAACTTCCAACGTACGTGTAAGATTAAAACACTCAATAAAGTATGTCTCTAAACACATGCAAATAGATAAACGTAGAAAACAATTAATTAATCAATCAACTACATGCAGTACAAAGAAAAACTAAAAAAAAATAAAAAATAGAAAAAATTCAAAACAATTCGCTCCGTTTATTATTATTATTATTATTATTATGTACAATAAATAATAATACTACTACTACTATTATTATCACTTTAATCTATTTACATTTTATTAATATCAAACTAAAATTAATCACGCCCATGGATTACTATCATCTTGCCATGTTTTATGTGCAACAGTAGTTGGTAAACTTAACTCTGTAAATAAATCACTGGTTTGTTTGCCACCACGTACGGCCACCCCTTGTTGTTCTCCAGCGGTAAAATTGGATTCTATTTTACCATCAGCATTACCCCAAGGACTTCCATTTTCATTTCCATGGAGGTTTGTCATACTTTTGTTCTCAACGATACCGATAGCATTTGCATCATCATCATCGTAGTCATTATTATTCTCATTATTTACATCCTTATCATTTTTATGATTATATTCATCAGCAGTATCATCATCATCAGTGTAGGCCTCTTGGTATCTTTCTTCTCTCTCTTCATTGCTTTCGTCAACAATTGTTTCAATGTCATCACGGATATCTAGCGGAATATTAGGTTGATAGGCAAAAAGTTTTCTATTGTTGACATGCTTGAAATCAGCACCATATTGGTGTAATAATTGTACCAATTTGGGCAGTGTTACGGGGAATGCCTGTCCATGGTTCAAAAGAATCATAGTATCATCTTTATAAAACATTCCCTTTTTCTTTAATTCATCCCCTTCGTTATGAGAATTTTCTTTGAGCCATTTCTTTAAGGTTTTGGAGAATTTCTTCTCGTCAACTTCATAATTATAGTTTCTTATACATTGAACCATAGACGAAGATGCAAGCACTTCAAATTTATCAACAATATCACGTAATCCTTCTAAATCCTTGATTCCTGTTAAAACCTGTAACCATTCAGCCAATTCAACAATAGGTTGAAGAGAATATTGACCAATTTTATACAAAGAATTCATATAATATGTAGCATCAAATGGATCTCTTTCATCTCCATTAAAACGGCTTACATTGGTTAAATATCCATAAGGTTTATCAATTAAATTATCAGGAAATCCATCACCCTTCCATGATAACACTTTTGAAAAATCACTATCTTCCTCAATAAATGGTTGAAGATTGTTTGTACGTAACCAATCTTGAAGGTATGATAAATTCAAACGAATCTCCATTGCTTTAACCCTTGAACAATATCTCTTATTAGAAAGAACTTTATTGAACAATTCTGATCCAATAAAATATAAAACTGCACTAAAACATTGTTGTTTGATAACATCATTAATATAAAAAAGTTCTAAAACATAAAGTAAAGCGCCTAATGTTTGAATAATTTTCAAAGGGGATGGTTTCATCTGTTCAGAGTATGATGGTGGATAGAGCATATCTATGATTTCTTCGTATGATGTTTTTTTCCCGTTCTTGGACTTATTTTTAAAAATTTTCCATTGATTCTTATACATAACTTCAAGATCTGGTACACTGTTATATTCTAAAATGCATGGTTCCAATAAAGGTTCAAGTCTAGCATCTAGTGTAAACGCTAACTTAGAAATAAGAGATTGTAAACATAAAATCAATTCCTGTAATAGCTGAGGATATTTGCCTAAGAAATTGCAAGCACTATCACGAAGTAAAAAGTAATGTAAGTGGTTCAGTGCAGAAATCCAATAACTGATAGTAACAATATCAACAGGCGGTGGATCAGGGGTCGTATCTTTCTCCTTTTTTTTTCTTTTTTCTCTTTCTTTTTTCTCCTTTTCACCCACAAATTGAACAACACCACTCTTGGTTCCAGTAACATTTCTGATCCTTGTTAAGTATAGGTCCATCATATTTTGCACCATTCCCCCACTTTGAAGTTTGTGTTCTGCATAACGCAAACATTGAAACAGAATGGATGATGGATATAATGGTTTGTTGTGGTACTTGAAGGGAAGTTGAAAAATATAATCCAAAATTCCACGGATGCTATCATCAGAAAATTTAAGATATTGCTTACTTTGAACAATATTGAAATTGAAGGTAGTTTTATCCATATTGGTATCAAAAACAACTTCTGGTTCATCGACAAATCTAGTATCCTTGCCTTGGTTCAAGGACATGTTGTTAATACCAATGATAGTTGATTGGACATGATTATTTTCGTCAGTAAAGATAACGTCGTTTTTATAAAAATCTGAATTTGAAGAAGATCCATCTTTGGATGAACTGTTATTGAGGTATCCATGAATCTTATAATATTCATAGGTTTTTGATCCTGGTTTTACAAGATCCAACGCATTCTTCATACTTTTCCCAACTTTTTTTAATGGATCAGCATTGAATGAAATTAATCTTTCTAACAAATCCTCATAATCCAAATGTGTAGCCCACATGGCTGGGGACCAACCAATTAAATTATCAGGTTCATTACAATCTACATTGAATGTTAACAATAATTCAACACATTCTTTGTTGTGGAAGCAAATGGAATAAATCAACGGTGTGAGTCCTTTCCCATCAGCTGTATTTAGTAACCCTTTGTTGTCGGTCAATAATTCTTTAATTGAATAAACGTCATTATTACAGCATGCAAGACAAAGTTGGACAATCGGTATTACCGTATCTTTATTGTCAGCTAACAATTGCAGTGTCTTTTTAGCTGCCAGTACTTGTGCATAGTTTATATCTTTCGATAGAAAAGAAGCTGCTACTCCCAAACTATTCCATGGATCCATAATGTTGTGATTGATAGCAGGATATATAGAAATAATATTATTGTAACTGACAGACAATAAAATCAGAATAATAAAATCGTTAAATTCCAGCATAAACTCCATCTCATTTTCATCTTCATCCGCAAAAGTGCAGCGCGTGCTTAACATAGAGCGCAAGGAGTTTTATCAACATGAATAAAAGGAGCAATAATTGAATATTGTCTTTAATGGGGATGAAAACTTCAATAAAGGAGTATTAAAAAACAATTGGTTACACGGTTGCAATGGAATTAGAATCCCCTTTGAAGGATTTGCCAAGTCAGCTATTGTCAAGCTCTTCACAAGCCGGGAAGAGACATTTTGACGAGAGGCTTATTTCAAACTTATCTATACAACAAAGGAGCCCTACAAAATCTGATAGAGATAGGGATGTTGACTTTATTTCTGAATCAGAAACAGTATCAATAAAATCTATCTCCACTTGGGAACCGTTATATACTTCTGCATCGCTAGAATGGCTTAAACTTACTAAATTATCAAATCAAATATATTCGACAACTTCAATACATGAGAATGGTGATCCACAGTCAATGTTAGTCAGTGATGAATATATTGCAATAGCTACAACTAAATGTAACATTCTCTTGTTTAGCTATAAGCAAATTTTACTTTTAAAAATTAAATCTACAAATATTTTACCTTCAACACGGATAACTGCATTGGCATTATCTGTTGACTCTACATATTTACTTGTCGGTTATTCAAATGGACATATCAATCTCTGGGATTTAAAAAGGACAGATCCAATTATATCAATTAGACCAGTAACTGCTCATGAACTACAGTATGATGGTACTCATTATCATATTGCCCATTTTGAAGGAACTCCGATACGGAAATTATCATTTATTGCATCAAGGCACACAGCATTTATATCATCCGATGATAATGGTATGATGATTTCACATAATGGTGGAAAGGCATTAATTGGTTATTATTGCAGGTCCAAAATTATTGTAGGAAAATATAACCTGACTAATATTATAAATAGAAAGATTGATTATTCAAACACAATATTAGATTTACATTTATTACCTGTTGGCTCAATAAAATTAAACACTGATTACATGAATTTAATTGCTGTTATAACCCCTCATGCTTTGATTGTATTATCACTGAGTCCCACACCAACAACTCAAATTAAACTGGGTAAACCTAGAATATTAGATGAAAATTTAGGAGTTTCAGGTTGTGTATCCTGGTTTCCAGCCATGGAAAGCAGTGACATAAAATCAGAAAATTTACCAATGTTAGCATATTGCTGGTCAAATGTACTTAGTGTATTTGAACTTTCTAATAAAATTGTTATTTACGAAAATGGTGAAAAGAACCCCACTCTTGAAATGGTAAATAAACGACGTACTAAATGTATTGAATCTATTGTTTCTTTGCATTGGCTGACGCCGAGGGTGTTACTTGCACTCACAAGGTCACAAAAGCTACTTTTTTTTGACTCACAAACTTTAAACATTTTAAAAGAGGAGGATCTGATTACTAAACAAATAAAGTATCAAACCCTTTTTCAGTCCAACCAATTTGGATTAATTGAAAAAAATTATTCAGGCTCATTTAATACTCTAAAATCAAACATTCTTCTCTTTCAGAACAAAGAAATAGTGATTGGGAATTTATCAAATTGGGCTGATGTATTATTAGATTTGCTTAATAATGGGAAATATGTAGAGGCTCTTGAAGAATCAAAACGACAATATGAAGGTAGCGAAGATATCCCATTGTTATCTTTACCTGATAACAACGATTCAAGACATGACATGATGAAAGATTATCTTATTCGGATTTTTAAATCTTCATTAAAATATATCTTTACAAAAAAGTCAACATCAGAAAATAATACACAAGATCTCAGAAGAATAACTCTTTTAGCCATCCAAACATGTTCAACAATTTCTGCGCCTACAGAAATGTATGATATACTCTATGAAAAATTGGCCGATTACAATTTGGAGAATTTATTTTTTGATGAACTTGAAAATTTCATTTTTTCTTCCGAAGTTGTAACATTTTCCCCTACAATCTTAAAGGCAATGGTGAGTTATTATATTGCTGAAAATCGTCCAAATACATTAGAACAATTGATTTGTCTACTTGATATTGAACAACTTGATATAGATCTCACTGTTTACCTCTGTAGGAAATATCATTTGAATGAGACATTGACGTATATATATACGACATTACTACATGACTATTTCACACCATTGATTGAGGCTGTTCTTAAGATAAAAGAATTTTACAGTAACTCTAATATTTTATCAGAATCAGAAAATGGGCAACTACTCAAAGATATATCGTATATATATCCATATATTTCCTATACATTAACTGGACGACAATATCCCACTGATAAGTTATTGCCATACACTTACAACACAAGTGCAAAGTTGAATATTTATTACTTTTTGTTTAATGGATCTGCAATTTCTTGGCCTTTAGGATCACCAAAAATTCATATAGTTGATAATTACAAATATGAACCAGCATTTCCATATCTATGTTTATTACTGAAATACGACAGTGAAAGTATGTTTTCATGTTTAAACGAAGTTTTTGAAGATGAACTACTTAATTCTAATGAAATGGCTGTATCTGGGGTGACGACTGAGAATAAAAATCAAATGAGAGTTAACCGACAATATATTGTTGATGTACTATTGGGAATTTTCCAAGATCCAGATTCAGACTTCAATATGATAGATAAGATTAGATTATCTGTATTTATTACAAGAAATTATCCAAAATACATACAGTTTATTCGTATTGCTGATAGTATTGCAGATGAAATGATTGTATTGATTTGTAAGGCAGGTACAATGCGAGCAGATGAAGATTTAGCTCCTGAATTAATTCAAGACTGTGAATTGGGTTTACAATCGTTATTATCTGTTTATAAACCAGTTGATATGGATTATGTTATTTTAAACGTCGAGAAGGCGGGCTATTATCAAGTTTTGTTGAATTTGTACCAATCTGAGAATAGATATATTGATGTTTTAAAACTATGGGTTCGATTGCATAAATTCGACGGTAAAGAAAAAGAAGCTGATATTTTAGAAAATACTGCATATTTTAAACCTATAACAGAAATCATCACGCAAGTACTGAAAAATGCAGATAACTCTGAAAAAAGAGATATTGTAAAATTATTAACTGACGATTTTGAAATATATGTGAACAGTGATCCAAAAGGTATTGCACAAATAGTTAGTAACTTGTGTCCTCAATTGAACTCACGCGTTGTTAATTTTCATGAAGGACCTATAAAGTTTGAATATTTGAAAGAAATTTTTAGTATAAGTGAAAAGGGCAAAGTGAAGGTGAATGGGGAATACATTGACAAGAATCTCAGATTAGAATATTTGAAAAGTTTGATAAAGCAGAAAAAATTAGTTGAATTTAGTATTGCTAAGAATAATAAAGAATATTCTCATGAGTATGCCGAAGAGCTAATTGATAAAAGGAACAATTTAGAAAAGAAAATTAGAGAATTTATATTAACTATGGATTCACTAGACGGTGATATTTTAGCACTTTTGGAATCACAGGAAAGAAATGAATTTGATCTTGTCGTAAATTGGTATGTTTTTAAAGGTGATTATCCAAATGCAATTCAAGTTATCTGTAAAATATTAGAGACAGTTAGTGAAGATATGCAAAGATCAGGTTACACAAAAGAAAAAGAATCACTTATTTGGAAAGCTTTGAACTTGTCATTTAGTACGCTTACGACAACTGATGGTAGATTAAATGTCATAATGAAGACTGATAGTCTACTCACTTTGAGGGAACAATTATTGTTACAAATTGTTGAGTTATCAGTCAAATTGTTGGTAAATGTTACAAAAAAAACATCATCAACTGATTCTAATGCGGATGAAACTACAATTGACGTTTTTAAAAAACTTGTGCAATCGACATTTACCTATATGGTTAACACGAGTGGAGATAATTCTAATTCATTTAGTAATATATTTGAGCAATTTTTGGCTGGTAAATCAGTTCATATGACTACATTAGGAGACATTCGAATTATTATGAAAGAACTTTTTTTATCTTATTCCAATGACCAGCAGATTCTTTCACTAATTCAAACCTTAGTTGATGAAGATATATTTGATGATTTGACAATTTTAGAGTCTATGAAGGTCAAAGGATGGTCACCTAAAAATATTGAATGTGAAACATGTGGTAAGAAAATATGGGGCAGTCGAATTGGTAATGGAGTTTATGAATCGTGGTGGGATCACAAATTAAGTGGATTGAAAGAGCAACATGATGAAATATCTGACAATAAAGAGATTGGAGATGGCGATAGAATAAATGAGCTGTATCTTTTTCAATGTCGACATACATATCATCGTAAGTGTCTTGATAATATGGGTATGATAAATGATGGCAGTAAGAAATGTATTATATGTGATGAAAAAAAAAAATAATAATTCAGATTAATTTACAAGGAATCAATAAAGAGAAGAAGAGAAAAAGGAAAATATATAAATAAATAAATAGATGAATAAATAAACGAGTTTATACATAAGATAAGTAATTAAAAGCATTTATTGGACATTAGTCTCATCCATCCAATCCAAGGTATATCTGATACCTTGTTCTAAGCCAACCTTAGGTTTGTAGCCTAAGATAGTTTTAGCCTTTGTGATATTGTGATATCTGTAAGCACAAACTATTTTAACTCTAAAAGGGGTTAAACCAGGTTCTTTTCCCAAAATTTTGGAGAAAAACTCTGACAAATAACCAACGCAAATTGCAACAGGTCTATTCAAGACTATATTGTATTTATCAACGTGGCCATCAGCTTTCCAAACTGTTCTAGCAAGAGTCCAGAAATAAGAAGGTGTATCGTTTGTAACAAAGAATTTTTCACCAGCAACTGAATCAACAGTGCTAGGATCTAAGATTTTTTTAGCGGCTAAAATATGAGAATCAGCAACATTTCCAGCATATGTCCAATCAAATAAATTATTGTTATCACCAACTTGAAATTTTGTTTGCCCTCTTTGCATGACTTGTCTCAAACCAGGCACTAATTGTCTATCACCAGGGCCAAAAATACCAGCTGGTCTTAAAGCCACAGTGTAAAAATTTTCAGAAGGAGAATTTGCCTTCAAAACCATTTCCTCGGCAATTGCCTTTGTTTCGTTATAACCATCCATTGGAACCTCAGGTATTGGCCAAGTTTCATCAGCATTGTGAACATCTTGACCATTGAATATAACACCTGCAGACGAAGTATAAACTAATGCCTTGATACCCATTTGTTTGGAACATTGAATTAGATTTGCAGTACCTCTGATATTAACTTTTTCATATACTTCTTGACCAAGACCATGAATTGGAGATGCAGAATGAACAATTACAGTTGGATTTGATTTTCTAATTGCTTCCTTGACATCATCTTCAGAAGTTAAGTCTCCTATATGAATAGTTATCTTTGATGGATCAAAGGTGAAATATTTGGATATTTTTTCAGGCAATGGGCGTATATCAAAGACGTGTATATCAGGACGATCTGATTCTTCCCAAAATTGTTGTATCAAATGCAATCCGAGAAATCCTGAACCACCGATTAAAAGAACTGAATCCAAGGATGTTGACATTATTAATATATATTTTATACAAGTATAGTAAAAATTGAAATCAATTGACTCTGAATATAAGAGAAGACGCCAGTAAACTGAAACATGGAGGAGGACCAACATGTACAGGAAGTTGTCAAAAAGAGAAAAAAAATAAAGAAAATAAAAAAAAGAAAAAAAAAAAGATCAACAAATCTAAACGAGCTAAACGACCAGATAGGGTCGATCGACCAGCGCGGTTAAGTTGTTTGAAATTTACTACTTTTGGATGACTCTTCAATAGTTAGTGGACAATCTCTCGGGGGGATTTGAAATGGACCTTTTTTTTCTTCTTTTCTTTTCCTATTCATCTGTGTACTCCTTTTCATTTCCTAATTTTTCTTTTTTTTTGGCTTTCTCTGAGAGACTATATTAGATAGACAATGAGTGATAATCAACCAGCAGAACAGAAACTTTGGGGTGGTAGATTTACCGGTGCAACAGACCCTTTGATGGATCTCTACAATGCATCACTTCCATATGATAAAAAAATGTATGCCCAAGATTTAGAAGGTACTAGAGTGTATACTATGGGATTGGAAAAATTAGGCCTTATAACTAAAGATGAATTAAGTGAAATTCATAGGGGATTGAAGCAAATTCATCAAGAATGGGAATCAGGTAAATTTGTTGAAAAATATGGTGATGAAGATATCCATACTGCCAATGAAAGAAGATTAGGTGAAATTATTGGTAAGAATATTTCAGGTAAAGTTCATACTGGTAGATCAAGAAATGATCAAGTTGCAACTGATATGAGATTATATGTCAGAGATGAATTGAAAAAATTATCATCATATTTAAAATCATTTATTGAAACAATGATTAAAAGAGCCGAGAGGGAAATCGAGATTTTAATGCCAGGTTATACACATTTACAAAGGGCACAACCAATTAGATGGTCGCATTGGATTAGTATGTATGCAACTTATTTTACTGAAGACTTTAAGAGATTAAATCAAATAATTGAAAGATTAAATTATTCTCCATTAGGTAGTGGTGCTTTAGCTGGTCATCCATATGGTATTGATAGAGAATTTTTAGCAACAGAATTGGGATTTAATGGTGTTATTGGTAATTCATTAACGGCTGTATCTGATAGAGATTTTGTTGTTGAAACTATGTTTTGGTCATCACTTTTCATGAATCATATTTCAAGATTTTCTGAAGATTTAATTATTTACTCAAGTGGAGAATTTGGTTTTATTCAGTTAGCTGATGCATATTCAACCGGATCATCATTAATGCCACAAAAGAAAAATCCAGATTCTTTGGAATTATTAAGGGGTAAATCAGGTAGAGTTTTCGGTAGTCTTGCTGGTTTCATGATGTCATTAAAATCAATTCCATCAACTTATAATAAAGATATGCAAGAAGATAAAGAACCATTATTTGATGCAATGCTAACAGTTGAACATTCAATTCTCATTGCAACTGGTGTAATCTCAACATTAACTCCAAATAGTGAAAGAATGAAAGCTTCATTAAGTATGGACATGTTGGCAACTGATTTAGCTGACTATTTGGTTAGAAAAGGTGTTCCATTTAGAGAAACACATCATATATCTGGTGAATGTGTTAGAAGTGCAGAAGATAATAAACTATCAGGTATTGATAAGTTAACAATTGAACAATTTAAGGAAATTGATGAAAGATTTGATCAAGATGTTTTCGAAACTTTCAATTTTGAACAATCGGTTGAAAGAAGAGATGCAACTGGTGGTACTGCAAAATCGGCTGTTTTAAAACAATTAGAATCTTTAAAATCTATACTTGAGAAATAGATTTTTTTTTTTGATTATTTATTTCATTCTTTTTCTTTCTATTTTTATTTTTATTATTATTATTTGTTACTTTCTGTACAAAACTTTAATTATATATAACAATACACATTATAATAGATAAATTTAATATTTTTTATCTTTCAATTACACTCAAATCAACCTTCAGATCTGTCGGTGATGATGAAACCACGTAAACTACAGACGGTCTTGAGGAATTGACATTTTTTTCAGTGCCCTCTTTTTCATCTATACTCATACTGCCCAAATTCTTCAGCACGCTTGTTCTACCATCTTCAAAACCTTCCAACGAAAGCATAGATAACATTTCGCCACTCTTTCGATCAACATTTACCCTTTTATTAGTTTCTTGAATTTCATCAGATTCAGTGATCGGGTTATTCAAGAACTTTGAGACATTGTTGTCTTGATAATTATATTCATGTGATACGTCATTATAATCAAAGATTGAGTGATACCTTTTGCTAAAGTCATTGTTGCATTGATCATCCAATTCGGTATCTATAAAAGAAAGCCGTTGATGACTATCGAATGAACCTGCAGAGAGGGGTCTAGTAGAAATAGAAAGACTCCTTCTGTGGCCCATTTTTCTATGTGAGCCAAAATGAACCCTTTGGGGAGAATGTGGTTGTGAATGGCATGATTCATGAAATTCCGTTTGATTTGGTGTAAATATCGATTTTTTCAAGATCAAAGGTGATGACTGTTCCAAATCTATGAATGGATTTGATGATGATGATGGTGATGATGGTGACTCGGACACAGGCGTTATTGGCGTTGAGTATATTTGATTGCTTGTATTGTATGAACTGTTGCTGAAAGGAGAAGAAAATTCAGACCTTAATTGTGGTGGCGTATTCAAATTAAATCTGGTGTTGGTAGCAGGGGGTGTAGTTGGAGTTTTAGGAAGAGTTGAGAAGCTTCTCCTTGAAGAATATCTGGTTGTTGTAGGTGATAATTCATGGGCATCCAAATGTTCCGCATGATGAAACTGTGAATCAAAATTATTAAAACTTCCATAACAATCGGTTTTCTTTTCACTCTGTTCCCCATCGGACTCTTCATCGGTATCATTCAAACACTTTGGATTTTCGGTCTCCAATATCAGACTAATATTCCTTTGGGAAGAACAATAAGAATCTGGTGGTTTGTTTGATAAAGGGAATGTAAAATTGTTTAAATTGTCAAAAATTTCGGAGTCATTCATCGTACAATTAAATATTATTTAAGAAACTTATGTTTCTTTCTTGTTCATTATAATAATAAATAGGATATAAAACTATTAAACAAAGAAACAAGAGGAAAATTTATTAGATAGATACAGAGAGTAAGGTAATTTCAATTCGGGGAAGTGACTTAGACAAATAAATATATAAAGAGAAAAATTCAATCAATCAATCAACCAAACAAGCTTCTCTGGCACGATAAGGTTAAAGATGTCACACAATGTCATTTAAGCAGATAAAAAGAATATGACGTTTTCAATCTGTCAAAAAGAAGAGGGTCCATGGAAAAGTCCAGAACATCAGGTGATGCAAGAAAAATTATTACCTGTTACTTTAATTACTTTTTCTACTAATTTTACACTTATTTTAATTAATTATCTATTAGAATTTCAGTCAAATCAGTATTATACAAGTTTGGTTATCTGTCATGAAAAGAGTACTCAGAATGGTGCACAGCAAACTATTAGTCATCACATAAGACTGAAATTCTTTTTAAAAAAAGATGAAAACAAAAACAAAAACAAAAATCCAGTGGTTTACTAATTAATAATCTAAACGTATAAACAGGGTAATACCACTATACCCTACTGGGTATATATGATTGTTGTTGTTGTTTCGTTTTAATATTCAAACAAAACTTCTAGACGTACCAACATCATGCAACAGAAACTTTCAACCAAAAAAAAAAAACGGCAAACAAGTCCCAATTTATACTTGCAGCAAAATTGCCGCGAATTTTTTTTCTTTCCTTCTTTCTCTCCAAATCTTTCAGGGTTTCATTTTGAGGGTTTCTTCTCTTTACCGTTATTATCCACTTCGCCAACTGGTACACCGACAAAAGAATCGCCTTTGCCCAACTTCTTATTATTGTTATTGGGCTTCCATAATTCGCCAAGTATAAAATTTGCAACATCGGGATCATCAAAATATTGGACATGCGACCCGACTGCATTAATTATATCAATTTCAAACATACCTTGGGGTAGTACGTAATCAACTCTACCATTCTTGTTCAACCCAAACATGAGTTCTTTGACATGTTTGCTGGTGTCAATTGCACTCTCTTCACCAACAAACAAACCTGTTTTGGAATCCGTATTTGAACCTGAACTTGAATTTGAATTTGAATCAGATTTGGAATTATTAATAATTTGCCAATTTGTAGTATTATCAACAATCTTTTTCACAACTGTACTAGTTAAAATATCACTTGATACTTTGGAAATATCTTTTATTTTCGTCTTTATTAAACCCTCTTCAAATGTAAGTTCCACCTTTTTCGGTTTAATCTTTGACATTGATGTATGAATTAATGGTTCGATTCTATATGCTACTAAATCTGTTGCATAAAATATATTGTAAAAATTTTGAACTTTCGGATACACAACATTATGCTTCTTCAAATGTTCTTCCCCTTTCAAGCTCCTCGGATGTATATTCTGTGCTTTCATAAATTTGAAAACACCATTTGGTGAGCCTAATGAAAAAAAATTCTCAACATTAAATTTAAGATGTTCCTTTGGATTAAATTCAGCTTTAATAGGAATCTTGTCAGGTTGTTTTGATAAAATATCTAAAACAATAGATGAGCCTAATGAATGACCAACTAATGATATTTTACCTTTAAAATTCGGATTATTACTTAAATATTTATCATAAATATCATTGACATTTTCGGTAACAAACTCAAGTATCCTTTTCTTAAAATGTGGTTCATAAAATAACAATATATCCAGTAAAACATCAGCTGTTATATTCCTTAACGGTGTAACAGCATCAATATTTAAATCTGATAATTTGGGTAATCTATATTGACCATCAGCATCATATTCTTTACAAATATTATTTAATCCAAAATCAATATTATGCCTCCAAACAATCGGTAAAATTTGAACTTTACAGTTTTTAAATTTTTCATTATCTTTATATTTTTCATATTCCTTTTCATTATATGCTAATGGTATAAAAGTATTGGACTTCTTCACAAATTCAGATTTTAAAAGTTGTCTTAAATGATTACAATCGTGTGCAAAATTAATAAATGTATATTTCGAACTCAAAAGTTGTCCAATACCATGAACGCATAAAATTAAATGGTCAACTTCTCTATCTTTATGATTTGCATAGATGTTTGTCTCATTTGAAAAATCGTTTTCCATTATATTTTGGAACTTTTCATCAGCTTTATTTTCTTCAGCTTCATCAATTTTACTGATTTTCGAACTTTCAGAAACATTTCCTAATTTATTCTTCAATTCACCAACTACATTATTTTCTTCTTTATATCCCCTTTTAAATGAATATAATCCAAAAATTGAATTGGAATATCCTGTAAAATTTTCAATAAAAAACTGTGGTAATAACTGTCCTTTATTAACTAAAATTGCATTCTTATCACTTTTAAAGTATAAAATCTTTTCCACATTTGATAAATCATTGAATTCTTCAAATGGCCATTTTTGAGCTTTCCCATGCTCTCTAAATTTTGATTGGTACATATCAACTTCAGTTTTAAGTTTAATTCCTGGCAAGGTATGTTTTTCATCGTTATCACCATGATCATCATTCTTCGTAAGTAGAATATCAGGACGATATTTTGCATAATAAAATTCGATTTGTTCTGACAATAAATCGGGTATTGGTTGATTATCATCATTAAACCATACACCACGTCTGATTTCGTACTCTGGACCAACCCAATATGCAGGTTTGAGTGTTTTTTTGAAAACATCAGCAGTAAATAAGCCGTCTTCGTTGACATTGACATATCTAAGCTCTTCTTTGAGTTTCTTGTCATTATTGGTATCTGAAGTACATTTTAAATATTTCTGGTATGAGTTCTCAAGTAGATTAGAATCAGTTTTGGTAAATGGCAAAAACTTTGTTGGCCTCTTCAAAAGCTTATAATCTGGATCAAACGGCTTCGAATCTGGAATATCAGTTGCATAAAACCATCTTATTTTCACAGGTTTTATACTATGTGATGATGTAGGTAGTAGTATCCTCGATGTGTTACTAAAATGCCTCACCTGATGAATGATGCAATTGATGTTCCTGCTCCATTGGAGCAGGGGGAAATGAATCATGGTCAACATCATTGATGATTCCAAATTCTCCTTCAAGTTTGAACCATCCAACTTAAAAAAATAACGATAACATGAAATCGTTATCATTCAGGAGAGAGAAGTAAAAGAAAATAAGAAAAAAGTTGATTTTTTTATATTTTCATTTTTTTAGCTTTTTTTTTTTTAACTTTTCAATTCCTTGTTTCTTCACCTTTTACTTCCCATGATTGCAAGAATCAATAAGATATTGATACTCTTTTAATTTATGAATGCCGATATACTTACTGCATATGGTAAGGGGGCTGCCATGTTGCTCAGGATGGGATATGTTCCCGGTACAGGACTTGGTGAGCGTCAACAAGGTATAATTGAACCGATTATGCCATCAATACGGAAACGTGGTGAAGGTATTAAAGTTGATACTAAGGCTGGTAATATGATGCAATCTAGGATAGTTGATGATTGGAGTGATAGTAGTGAAGATGAAGAAGAGGCTACGATGATTGATGGCAAAGAAATTAAAGTCTCATTGGGATTTGAAAAAAGTGGCACATATAAATCAGACTATTACATACCTGAATTGTATGAACTTGTGAATGAATTAAAGGCCAATGGTATGGAAATACCAGTTGAATTTCTTGAATTTGTAGATTCTATTGGTAAGTTGGAAGATTTGGAATCTACCGGATATTTGGAAATGAGGAGGAATTTGTGGGAAATTTTGAAAAAATGGAAGGTTGAATATCCAAAAATTAGATATTTGGAGTTTGAAATTAATAATATTGAAGAGGAGAGTGTACGATATGAGAGAAATTTGAAGATAATGAATAAATGTAAGGAAATTATTGAGAATGGGTGTGGCATTACTGAAATTTTAGAGATCAAGGGTATCAATGAATTAGATAAAGAACTTAAAATTGATATTTTGAAGTTGTTAATTTCCAAGATAAAGAATGATTGGAACATTAAAGTCGATAATTGTGATTTTTACAATTTTAGTAATGTTGTTGAATTAATGGATTATGCAAATGAATATTTAAGTTTTAATAAGAAATTAGATGTTGATTATACAATTGTTGATAGGAATAATTTTAAAAAGAAGGAAGAACATGATAATATTTCAATTAGATTTTCAATAATGGATTCAATGATTTTTCAACCTTTAATTGAAAAGGTAAACTTTTTTTTCAAAAACGAGTGGAATTTTGAAAGTGTTAATATTGGTATTAACATATATGAGGAATTAAATGAAATATTTGAAAAGAGTGTATTTGAAGAGATTATAATCAAACGAATAATTATGGTTAAGTTTAAGGAGGAAATTTTATCAGACAATGAAATTGATTTTGAAAAGGATCAGCCATTTAAATGGATAGTTGAATGGTTTTCGGTTTTACCAATTGAATATGTCTATAAATTGGCTGAATTGGTCATCAATAGATATTGTCGATTTTTGAAAGATTACAAAGGGGGTATCAATAATGAACTTTTAGAAAAAATTGGAATAAATTATTGGAGTAGCATAAATGTAAACGATGAAATTTACAAGGAAAAGATTAACAGAGCCATATTAGAATATTGTATTAAAGAATTCAGAAGTGGGTATAAATTTAAAGAAATCATTGATAAGGAAGAATATCCAGATATTTTGTTAGATTATGAAATGGTTGAAAAAGTTGAGTTTTTTATGAAAAAGATTTTTCATTTCAAACTTGAAAAATACGAGAATGTTATTAATAATGAGATATTGATACCATACCAATGGGGGTTTTTAAAGAATTTTGAGATAAATGGTGATTATGAAACTTATTTGATAGAATGGACTAGATTGTTTGCAAGGTTGGGTATTCTGGATGGAAAAGATGGCAATTTTAAGTTCATTATTGATACCATTTATAGAAATTATCTACATGTTTATGACAACATACCGCTGGTGAATCAAGAATCTGAGGTAATAGCTATAAAGTATGCAGAAAACTTCTGGGAGGTTAAATAAAAGGAATCTTTGATCTAGAATGTAAGTATATAACTATATAAACATGTAAATTTATAAACAAGGGTTTGTAAACAAACGAAGGAATAGGGGGGATGGTAAAAAAAAAAAATATGTAACAAGGTCACTATCTATCTATCTATCTATCTGTATCTATCTATCTGTTTGTCTGTCTCTATTTTTTGTTGAAATCGTCAATTTTCTTTTGAGCAGCGGCATAAATGTCAATAGCTGATTTTTTAGCAGATTCTTTCAATTCTTCCACTTCAACGATTGCTTCTTCGACTGATTCGATTATATCATTGTTCATAACGGCTTGATTGACTTCGGATTCTAAATTTTCCTCATCTCTAAGTTCTTCGGAATAAACTTCAGGGTATTTCCTGAAACAATCTTGCATACTTTTGAATTTTTCAATACATTCAATACCTTTTGGTTCTTCCTTTGAATAAACGAAACAAGAAAATGCATTTTTGAATTCTTCACCACAAGGACCATCGGCCATACCACCAAGACATGGACAATCCCAGTTAATTTCACCTGTTTCTTCATTGAAAGCACCTTCTTGTTTTGGTTCTTCCTCATTTGGTAAAACTGCTGCTTCAACTGCTTCTACTGCTAATGCGTCTTCTCCTACTTTGGCTTCTTCTTCTACTACTACAACTTCAACAATTTCAACTGGTTTGGATTCTTCGACTGATTCATTTTTAACTTTGTTCATAAGGTAATAGTACATTGAACCAGAAGTAATTGCACACGCAGTTATTGTAATCAATGGAACATTTGAATTGGAATTTAAATTTGCCTTATTGTTACTTCTATAGTAGTATTTTGAAGCAGTTGTAAGACTTCTCTTTGAAGTTCTAGATATCGAATTTGAGAATAGTTTAAACATCCTATATATATATATATATATATATATAATTATTTATCGTCTATCGTATGCAACAAAACGTTTACAATAGAATAAAACAAGTTGAAAAGAAAAGAAAGTGGCAAAAAAAAAAAATGAGCTTTTTTTTTTTTTTGTTTGTCGGGTGGCAAAAAAAAAGTTTCCCAAAAAAAAATTTCGGAAAAACTTTGCAGCTTACATAATCACACAACAAGAATTTGTCTTCTTTGCCTGTTTGTAGAAGGTTTTGGATGAAGAAGTCAAAGCCTCTGATTTATCAACCAAGGAGTCAAGTTTCTCACCACGTTGTAGGACATTCTCAATAGATTGTTGAAGTATGATCTTGGTTTCATCAAGTTCTTGTTGAACTTTCATCAATGCATCAGCTTCATTGGGATTTTGATATTTTATTAAATAGTTACTCAATTCACTAAATTCAATAGTTGTTGTTGATTTGTCAATTTTTTCAACTGAATTTTGTGATAAGAAATCTTCACATATTTTATTCAATAATGTAAATGCTGGTCTGATTGGATATGATTTATCAGTTATCAAAACTCCTGATATACCTTCTTTACGGGTATAGACATGTCCAACATAGTCTCCTTCTTCAATAGATTGCCTTTGATCAATATCTGTACGTTCTGCAATTGTCTGTGCAAAGAATGTCATAAATTGGTCAACTGATGACCTTTGAAAGAATGAAAATGATGATAGATCTTTCTCTTCTGCAAGTGATAATGTTTTGTTGTTGTTATTGTTGTTGTTGTTTGGTCTAATGATACCAATATAATAAATCTTCATATTTAACTTAAATCTCTTCTGAAATGTTCCTAACTTCCCTATTCCCAAATCCCAACAAGGACAAAACCTTCTAATCTTTCCTTTCCCCTCTTGATAAACAGTCCAAATTCCAATTCAAATTCCAATTCAAATTCCAATTTGAAATCGCCCTTTTTTTGTGATTGTGTCTATCCCCCCCAGCCCTTAAAAAAAAAAATATGATTCGCGTGGCCTTTTTTTTTTTTCTTTTTCTTTTTTCCGTCTATTTTCCATCTTTTTCTTGATCTTGGATCTATTACTTTGTTCTTTATATTCTGGTTCTTTTTTTTTTGTCATCTATAGGTTATACATACATTAGACAACAGTATGGATTCAAATTTGAGATCACAATATGAATCTTCAAATCGAATAAAATACAAAAAATCCTTGTTCACGTCATTCAAATCTGTCTCAAAGAAGAAAAGGAATAGTAATGAACCCACTTCAAATATTGAAAATGTTGTTGATGCTGAATTAATTGGTAATCTTAATAAATTTTCAAGGTCTCATGCATTGAGGACTAAAAATCCAATTAAAAAGCGGCATTCTATAATGATACCAAATTTATCAGATTTACAATTTACAAATGATGAAGATGATAATGATAATGATGATAATGGTGATAATGATGATAATGATGATAATGATGATAATACTGATGATGCTAATGGTACTGATTATGATCATAGTCGATTATCGCGTTCAAAATCAGCTGTTACCACCAAATATAATAATGCCAATACAACTTTAGATTCAGATACAATTTTAAATGATATTGACATCGATATCGATATGAACATAGACATCGATCTGGATGCCAAAAATTATTCTTTGACCTTGAATGACGCATTCTCAAACTATAATAACCAACTGAATTCAAGCACTACATTTAATGATCAACATAAAATTCAGAAATCAATTCATCCCTTGCGTGAATTAATAGACAATTCACCAAATAAAATTCAAATTCAAATTCAAAATCAAATTCAAAATCAAATTCAAAATCAAAATCAAAATCAAAATCAAAATCAAAGCCCTTCAAAACATTCTCCTAATACACCATTATCACTTCATCTTTATAAACCTCCAAACCTTAATAACAGAAAAATTGAAAAAATTTCACTTTCAAATTGTCTCTTTATTGGTACATTTGAAAATTTGAAAAATTCACCCACAAAACCATCTCAAACTTTGGCTGTCGACGTATTCAATGATCTAAATGATTCTCCAATTAAAAATAATTCAACAAATTATAATCTCATATATAAAATTACTTCAGATCTGGTGGATCCAGATCTATCTTCAATAAATACTAAAAATGTCTTTCAACCACCAACTTCGTTACCATCAAGACAAAGAACTTCTCTCTATTTCGTTTAATTAACTAATTTTTCCTTTCAATTCGTATTGTTTATTTACTCTTACTCTTTTTTTTTTCTTTCAATTCTCTTTTGTCTTTCTTCTTTATCTATCTATCTATCTATCTATCTATCCATCCATCTATATATTTTAATTCTATTTTCAATCGTACTATATACCTCTCCACATTACTTTCTCTAAACTTTGACTCTTGGTCTTACCTTCACGTACTAATCCTAAAATTTGAAATTCTGAAACACTCTTCAAAAACCACGATAATGTCAATTTATCCCATTCCTCTCCATCCCATGATCCATCATCAAGCTCTTTTTCAATTTTACCTAAAATTTCCTCAAGTTTCAATTTTTCTGCCTCTTTGAATTCACTATATTTTAACTTAATTTTCAAAATCTCAACTAATTCCTTACGGCGTAATATACTATTCTTGAAAACTTGATAAAAATCATAAACATTAACTGCAATACCTGTCTCTTTGAAAATCCTATACATTTCACATAAAATTGGCTCAATAAAATAAAACATCTTAATATCGATCTTCTTCCTCTCATATTTGTCAATATCATTGGTAATTTCAATTTCATCAACTTCCGTTTTCATACTTTCGTTCTTCCAATGACGTGAATTAAATAAAATTTTACCTGCTTCATCTAAATGTTTTAATGAATTCTCTCGAACGCATGGTTCAAATCCATCATGAATTATATCAATACTATTCTCTCTAACAACACAAATCTCTCTAAATGCTTGCCCATCTAAATCAAGTTCACAAACTTGTTCACAAAGTGAATTTTCAATTACATTCCTAAGTGAGTTGATAAATCCTTCGTTGATTTTAATCGGAATATTTTTAGGAAATCTATCCCTTTTGCTTATAAATTTAAATTGTTCATCAGTTTTTAATTGATTATAAAATGAAATAATTCTTTCCTCACTCAATTCTTTAAATGAAAACCATAATGGTTCAAGAAAATAGAATAAAATTCTTGGTACAATTCTAGAATTTATATTACGTGATTTTCTCTTCCTCTTAGATTGTTCTTCTTCTTTATTTCCTTCTTCCCCTATTCCTCCTTCTCCATCTTCTTCTTTGATATCATTCCAATCTTCTTCATTATCACGTAATTCATAATATTTTTCAAATAAAAGTTGAAAAAGTTCAAGATTATTCTGCCAAATTTTAATATCCAAAATTGATGCTTGTGCAAAATTCAAAAAATCAATTAAATTCCTAAAATTAAATCTCCAATTAATAAGTTTATTTAAATTCGTACGTAACAAATCACCAATTTGTCCAACATCATTTTCAACAATTCCAATCAAATGCTTCTTATCAATTTCATCACTATTTTCAATGACTGATGGTAATGTCTTGAAAATTTTAAAATAAATACTATTTAAATCAATCTTACTAAAATCATTGGTCCAAAATAATGATAATGGTTGACTATAATAATGCCTCATATAAATCATTTTCATGTAATTATTAAATTGTTGAATACTCATAATATCCCTCCTATATAAAAATTTTAAAATAAGCTTTGGATCAAAAATTAATGAATTATATGTCTCATTAATATTTAACAATAAATCTTCCATGATTTGATTGATTGCTTCATTTGAATTATCAACTGCAAAACTTTTTGTTTTTAATTTACCAATTAACATTTTGGATATTTTTTCTTGAAATATAATAAATGGCGTTGATATACCAATTAATGCATACACTTCAGATATTAGATTATAACGATGTAGTAAATTCAGTGTTTGTTCTGTAAGTATTGAACTCATAGCATCCGCATTTTGAATTAAGACAATAAGTCGGATATTGGCCTTTTTAAATACCTGTAACATCTCTTCTAAATCAACATATTTATCTTTTTCAATTTTTTTCGGCAATAGGTCAAACTCATTTTGAATCTCTAATTGAAGATCTTCGTCTTCTTCTTCTTCTTCTTCTTCTTCTTCTTCTTCTTCTTCATATTCTGCCACTTCCTCTTTTTTAATTTTTTCATCTACATACTTTTCATCAACTGCATTACTATCTATATTCATCATGTTAATTTTTCGACGCTTCTTCGATCCATTAATATTCCTTTTCAGCCTACTATTTTTCCTCTTTTCAACTTTTTTCAATTCAGATTTACCCTTTATAATACAATGAACTTTGAATGCAACGGTATCTTCGATCTTTTTGATTATACGTTGAACATTAAAACACACATTCGGATTGATCCTAACTAAACAAACATCTTCCTCTTCCCTTAAATATCTACAGACATTACTCAATAACCTATCATGATTTGATATATTTGAACCTAAATTTAATAGTGCAGTCGTTAGCCTATCGTCAAATTTATCAATTTCATTACTAGTTAAAAAATTTTTTAAAGATCTAAATTTAAATCTATCTGTTTTCAATAAAACTGCATCAATGGCTGACAATTGTCTATCCCAGTTTTTCTTATATAGTTCATACCGTATTTTGACATTCCTTAATGGTTCTTTCCCACCAAGTAACCTTATGAATGGAATCTCGTTAGCTTTCTCATATTCAGCATCATCCAGTGATTTGCCTTCTTTTGATCCATCTGGTGCTTCTGGTATAAATCTAACCTTTGAAGGACGCAATTCATAAATAATCTTTTGAGAATCTATGAAATCCTTTACACCATCCATGTCTGACAAAATAAATATCCACTAAGAGTGTACAACAAAAAAGCTTGAAATTGAATAGATCAACATGAAAAGGATTAAAGAAAGGAAAATCAAAAAAATTATTTTTTCTCTTCAGATTGCATGAAACAAGCAAAATAGTTGCTTTTTCAGTTTCTTTTTCTTCTTGGGATTATATTATATAGCTGTTTGGAAATAACAGTTAAGCAAACAAGTTGATCATGTCTACAGTAGTAACACAACAAAAACAATTCCCAATCTTACATATCAAAAATCTACCTTACAAATATACACATTCAGATCTTTTCGCCCTTCTAGGGCAATTTGGGAATATACAGGAAATCAGAGTTGGCAATTCATCTGATAACGAAACTAGAGGACAGGCATTTGTTGTATATACAACGTTGAAAGCAACGCTATTGGCACAGGAGAAACTCTCTGGTTTCAACTATCATGGACGATATCTTGTTGTTAAACCATACATGCCAGAACCTCATATCATCAAAGAACTTGCAAGCACGGCACAAGCATAAATTGTTTAATATCATATCATATCATTAATGTATAAAGAAAATAAATAAATAAATAAATTAAATTGAATTAAATAAACTAAAATAAAATAAAATGAAAGGGGAAATGGAAGTGAAACAAAAATAAAACCCTTTTAACTAGTACTCGGCAAATCGCAATTTTCGTCCAATCTCTTCAGAAGTGAATAGTTTTTTATCAACATTACCACCATCTTTTGATTTAATAGAATCTGAATTGGAATCTACTTTATAGCTTTGATAACCACCAAGTAATTTTTCAATATCATCAGACTTGGATTTTCCATTATCCTTTTCTTCAAATGCTTCTCTGAAAGTCTCCTCCATTAAATCAAAACTAGTTTTTAAACTTGATGTGAATCTTGATGTTTGTCTATGTTTTGAACTTACACATATATTTATCCTATTATCTTTAATAATATAACCTATTCCAAAACCATTCTCGCTAACTGGACCAAAACCGAAAATTTTCAATGAAGGATTACCACAATTTGAAGTTGAGATTATTGTAGTATTGAGTTTATCCCAACCTTCATCAGCAAAAATTGAAGGAATTGAATTTAAATCATTGATTGAATCAACAGTTTCAGGTAAATTATCAAAATCAATTGTACTATTATCATCATTATCTATATCATCATTATCAGAACTATCATTATTAGAATCACCAAAATATCTTTTCCAAATACAAAATAATGCATATAAATGTCTATCTTGACCTAAACCATTAGAACATTCTCTTGTACGTTCACTATGCTTTTTACAGGCATTTTTTAGTAATTCAATTTTTGTAACTGAATCGATATCTTCCCTTAGAAATTTTGTAACAAACTCATTAGATTCTTCAGAAACTGTCCTAATAGCTTCTGTACGACCATGTAAAAATTTTTTAGTCATTGCAGGTTCATAAGTACATTCAACTTTACCATATAATGAATAATAAGTTAATTGGAAACTCATTTGAACAAAAGCATCAGGTGACATACCCATTTTTTTAATCCTTTCCATACCATAATTACTATATGATAATGTTGAAAATTCATTTTGATTTATTAAATCACTTAATCTAGTTTCAGCAAATCTTAAAGCTAAACTTAAATCACTTGTTAAATCCCATTCTAATTTACGTGGTGATTGAATTTCATCGTTATCATTATTAATATTATCATCATAATTCCAAATTGAAGGAGAATCTTTATTAATTGACTTTGCAAATTTTAAAATGGAATCAGTATAAATATCACTTGCAAATCTTAAAACTGTATGACCATCAACACCTGTATGCTCAAAATTAATACCTGATTTACCATCTTTTGTAATAATTAATTGTAATTTATCATACCAACGATTTGTACAAGTACCAATTTGAATACCATCTTTTAAAATACTTTTACCGCATAAGAAATTTTGAGATATTTTGTTTAAATCATCACCAATTTCTAAATCATCTAAAACTAAACAAAATAATGCAGTATCAATAATTTTTAAAATTTCTCTATTAGTTTTATTATTATTTAATTTATTCCTTAAATTTGACCAAATTTTCCTATTTTCAGTTGTTAAAATTCCAAAACTTGATTTTGCAATATCTTTTAAATCAATCGATTTTGAATCTTCAATAATTGATTTTAAATTTAATTTAATTTGATCTTCATTTAAAATTAAATTATTATTATCATCCAATACATTAAACCAATAAAATTGGGAATTTACAATTATAATTATATGTTTTGAATATTTATCAGTTTGTAAAACACATCCATTATTAGTTGGAATTCTAGCACTACCAAATAATCTTAAATATTGATCCATATCTAATGGTGAACCATTTTTTAAATAATCAATTGGTAATGTTTTATTTCTCAAAGCATTTATAAACTTTAAAGTTGAACATGTTAACTGACTACCACGATTAATCCAATTACAATCACCTGGAATTGGATCATCTTCAATCATAATAAAAGGATTTAAATTTAAAACAACTGGTGAATCATAATTAAGATATGAATCAAACCAAAATTGTTCAATATAAGAATCTCTTGATTTTGAATATTGAATTAATTGTTCTTGTAAAATTGGACCTGAAGTTTTAATAAAATTTGAACATGCACCAATAGTTTTAAGATGTTCTTCTTTAGTTTGTAATGGTTGAAGACATTGTAAATACTTATCAATGGTATCTTGTAATGAAGGAATTGGTAATTTTTTTAATTCTTTTTGATGCTGAAATGTTGTCATTTTTATTTTTTTAAATGAATAATAATATAATTGTAAAAATAAATAAGTATAAAAAAATATTATTCAAACAACAACAACAAATATATCTTAGTTAAAAAAAAAAAAAGGGAGCCAGCCCTTTACTTTTATAAACATCTGTTAAAACAACTTTTTTTTTTCCTTAAAAATAAAAAAGAAAAAAGAAAAAAGAAAAAAAAAAAAGAGGGATAAAAGTAATCATCATTATTTTAATCAACCAGTTAACCGAACATAAATCATGCCCTTTCACGGAGTATCGGATAATTGGAAAAGAGAGAAAAAAAAAAAAAAAAGTTAATTAAAAAAAAATGCGGAGAAAGAAAGAAATAAAAAAATCTTGCTTATGTCATCTTCTTATTATCGTTATTATTAATAAGAACACCATCTTTTAATGACCATCCTGGTGTTATTGTTGTATTATTGTTGTTATTATTGTTGTTATTATTGTTGTTATTATTATTGTTATCTTTAGATGTTGAAAAATTAATACCAAGACCAAATTCATTAGTAGTAGAATTATCATCAGTATCAAAAATATCAAACTCATCGAATTCAACATTAAATTTACTTGAATTCAAAGTTAATGGACTGTGGTTGAAGTTATTATCAAAATTATTATTAAAATGATTTTCATCTTTATTATTATTATGTTTTTGAAAATATTCATCAGAGATATCTACATTATTATTTATTGTTGAATTTAATGGTCTATCATATTCAAAAGATTGTGAATTTAATAATGGCGATACTGAATCAACTATCTGAATACTCTTTTTCCTTTTCATTAAATTAGATATAGATATTGAATGTTTTCTTGATATTAAATTAACTGATTGTTGTGGTGATGAATTAGCTCTTGATCTAAATTTTAAATTTTCAATTTCACAACTAAAAAAATTCTTATTATTATTGTTGTTGTTGTTATTGTTGTTGTTGTTATTATTATTATTCTTGTTAATAGTATTATTATCATTACTATTTGTCCATGAATTTGTTGTTTTTAAATCTACATCATCAGATAAGACACTTGATACTGGACTTTCAATTGATTGTTTATTAGTAGAAAATGAAGGTTTCCTTGCAAATAAATTGTTCGATGAATTACTCCGACTATTTGATGTTCCATTAGATACAAAAGTTGAAGATGAATTATTCCATTTAAATTTATTTGATAATTTATTTATAGATTCAGGTAAATTAGATTTTGTATTTGAAATCATCTTTTTTGAAAAATTACTGATTGATGATGATGATGATGATGATAATGATGAATCTCTTAAATTAAGTGGAATATCTGATGTTATTAGACTATCACTATTATTAAAGGATTCATTGAAATTATTTGAAAATGCATTTAAATTGATTAATTCAGCATCAATTTCTTCTTCATCACTTGAACTCCTTGATAAACTTGAATCTCTTGACAAATTTATAATTATATTATTTTGCATTTGCCGTATATATGTATCTGTATCTGTATATATATCTGTAGCTGTATATCTACTTATATTCCATCTTTAATAACAACAATTAAAATAAGGCAAACCATTCAAATCAAAAAATCGCTGAGCATTTTATTTTCCTTGAAAGAACAATATCCGCGTCGATCGTCCTTGGGATTTGTATTTTTTTTTAAGGTTTTTTGGTTTTTTTTGTTTTTGTTTGCCAAAATTTCTTGTTATGGCAAAACATTCCTATCCTTATCATTTATCTTTCATTTTTTGCTGCTCTCTTGAAGTTGTTCTTTTGCTTAAGTATCAAAATATAATCTGACAATGGAAAAAGATAATAATAAAATATTAAAATTGCCATTTAAAAAATTTTTAATGTCAAAATCCAATAAAGGATATCATCATTCGAAGAAAGATAACAATAATAATAAGGATATCAAGAAGATTCTCTTTACTCTTCCCGAATCAGAAATTTCAGTTTATAAAATACGTAATTCAGATTCAAGTTATTCATCATTTTCAACAGACATACATGATATTATAAAAAATAACAAATCTAGTCTAATATCACAAGGTAAATTTGAAATTTATCAAATTAATTTAATATTCAACTATCTTATATCCGGCTCACTTGTACATCCTATATTACCTTCATCGACGGTTATTAAAATAAATGAAAACACTTTTATAATACCAATTAAAAATCCTTTAAGATATTGGAAACTTACTTTAAATACAACTGATGATGAAGTAATTAAATTATTTCAAGATACTATAAAATCAATATGTAAATTTAAAATTGATTTAATTAATGATTTCATAATTGATTCACCATTTTGTACAATACTTGAAAATTCAAATTCAACCTTAAATTCAACTTCAAATTCAGTTATTTTAAAATCTTTTATTCATATAGATTCTGATGATGATAATGAAAATGATAATAAATTAGTAAATCCATCATTATACCATCCGATTCCAATACGACCAAATTCTACTTCAACAATAAGTGTTAAATCATCAATTTTACAAAAATATAATAATGATGATTCAAATTCTTCAATTGATACCAACGATAATAACCTTAACAATAATAATAATAATAATATTATCATTATGAATGATACTATATCTTCAACTAAAATGGGAAGTGGTAGTTATATTCATGCTATTTCTGAATCAACAGAAATTTTAAACCAAAAATCAGTTGATAATGCAGATAGTAACTCCTATAAAGATGATGATTTATTGTTAGATCTAAATATAGATTCAGATCTTGATTTGGATTTGGATTTGGATCTAGATTTAGATCTAGATATGAATATAGATCCAGATAACAGTAAAAATAAAAATAAAAATAAAAATAATATTGACAATGATTTTGAAAGTTTAGAGGAAATCGATTTTGATGATGATGATTTATTATGCTTTTCTAGTAATATTAATGATGGCATTACGAAAAGATATTCTCTTTCTTTTAAAACTTATGATTTGCAAAAACCTGTACCTATTGATATATTTGATAAATATAAAAAGGATATGAAATCGGTCATTAAAAATGAAAGCACTGGCTTGCTTAATAAAATTTTAGGATCTTGATATGTCAAAGGTAGAATAAATGATAATGATTATGATAAATTTAATGTTTTTTTTTCTTCTTTTTTTATTTTTTTATTTTTTTTTTTTTTCAAAGTTTTTCTTCAATTTTTTTAATGATTTAAAATATATAATAATAATAACAGTAATAACAGTAATAACAAGAATATATTTTTAAGAAAAAAATAAACAATTCAAATTGTCCCTCTGACATAAACTATCTTCTTAAATGTAAGAAAAAAAAATAAAAAATTAATACTATTCTTTTTGCTCTGCTCTAGGCGAGATTCGAACTCGCGATCTTCAGATTATGAGACTGACGCCTTAACCAGCTGGGCCACCAAAGCTATAAGAAATAGTAGTAGCTCCCTCCTTCCGGGATCGAACCAGAGACCTCAAGATGTCTTGTATATTAACCATTACAGTCTCGCGCTCTTCCAACTGAGCTAAAGAGGGATTTACATTGCAATTTTTATTTCGAATTTTCACGATAAAAAACTGTCACGTGATACATTTGCCTACCTATTTTAATTAGAGTTATTGGACTGTAGTTCTTATTAAAAAAGTTAGTAATACAATTGTCAATTTATTTACTTTTTAAATGTTTTGTTTATATATTGTATAATAATTGATTTCCACTTATTAAGTCATGTGGCTATTTTATATGACTTAAGACAGCTCTAAATATTTTACATTGGTTAATTTATTATCAAATTTATTGACAATTAAACACATGAATTAAGCTTTCTTTTCACAACCATTATCACAGGAGACACTATTCATCCTTAAGGTAAATAAATGATGAAAATTTCAATAAGATATATTGAAAGGGACAAGATTGAGAAATGATAAAATAATCATATTAGAAATTGGAATATATTTCCCCGTTTATTAAAACGTCGATAGACCCTCTTATATTTTTTTTTTTACAAATTTGCTATTTTTAACTTTCCTACTGGGGGGCCATCTCAAGGCTCATCTTTTAATTGTTTATCTTTCTTTTTTTCAATTATTTTATAGTCATTCATGATTTCATATATAACAAGAAGATATTATCACTTAATTTATTTTATATAAATAATATTATAATTAGCCATATTAAGTACAATGACATACTAATTATAAGAATAAAGTAGTTCAGGTATTGAACGCTATATTCTCCTTTTTATAATTTTATTGTGAGTCGAAACTAGAATGGTGCACGAACATTAAGTGTTATAGGTTATTATATTGCAGCTATAAACTTATTTAACAAATTAATAGTATTTTGCAATCTCAAATCATCATTACATATCGCTAAACTGCTAGCTAATATGTTTTCTTTTCGTTAAACGTCCGGTTAATAGATCAGCAACAATGTTACCAAGGATCATCATGGAATTTCCGAAAGTTCAATATCTTGGTTTTGGACTTGAGAATTCATTCTTGGCCGTTGTTTTTTTGGGACCAAGTGCAGTTATAGCAAAGACAGCAAACAAACTTCCAGATAATATTTGCATGTGAGTATCTTTATTGCTTTCTTTAAAAGTATCCATCAACTTGGAAGAACACACTCCTGCTAAAACTGCAAAGAATACGGAGGTTGTTTTTAGCATTCTGTACTTTGTGAGTTCTACTTCCTCCTGATCTTTTACGACCGGAGTCACTCTTAATATTAAATAAAAACAGCTAAATTCAAATTTGGAGCAACCAAGATCTAGGTGTAATGAAAAATTTATGTTTCTTTTGGATTGACAAGGCTGGGTCACTTGCCCCGTTTTTTCCTGTTCAAAACAGAGCTTTACATAATTCTTTTCAAGACTCAACGTTCTATAATTATGAAACTGTATGTCTTTGAAGTTTTTTAATATAAATAATATCAATCGATATACAAGTTTTTAACGTCTCACTTGTATAACTAAAACATAAACTAAGTTTTTTTGTCACTAATTAATAATATTATGTATCTAATATATATCTTTTTGTATATATCTATAAGATAATCAATGATAGCAATCAGTACGATGAGCATCAATGTCATTTATATTCTCTGTGCTCTGCTCGCCGAGCTTCAAAGTTCTCTTATTATGAGTATCTATTAAATTATTGAAGTATGATGGATTTTGTTTTAACATCCTAACTGTTTCAGATGATTCAACCACAGAACTGGAAAATAATATTGTTCCATGAGCCAAATAATAGTCTACTAAATCTCCAATCAAAACTTTTCTCAAATATAATAGAAGATTATATATGTTAGATACACATAAATCAATTTCTTTATCCTTTTTATTTATAACTGAAGTTCATTAATAGAATTGAAATTGGTTTCTAACTAAGGGAAAAGTTGAGCTTCTATAGATTTAAATGTCTTTCCTCGTAATTCAAACAGGCCCTTCCTAAATTGAGTTTCAGTATTTGTGTTATTTCATCGTATTGATGACCAGACATCTTATATAAATCTGATATGGGTTGGAAAAAGTTATGATGGTTATTTATTGAATTATTTATGCTCCAACCACCTTGCTTGGCTATGTCAATTTGATCGATACCCGTTTCTGATGCATGGGTACTGGCTAATTTCCTTCCTAAATGTGTTTTTCTTGGTAAATTCTAATTCTACCACTTCATTCAAATTAACTTACACCTGCATTATATCACCTGCAATTATTTCCAATCGCATTCTATTATACTAGTGAAATAACGTGTAATAACATTTTATTTTATTTGCCCCGCATAATGAAATAATATACACTCCTAAAGCACATATTCAAACTCCTTGAATATACCTCTTTCTGATAGAGTGTCTTGATATACACCATTGGGTGTGCTGAACGAAATACCCAAATCCTGTCCATGATTTCCTTTTTGAGCCACCTTTTATCTCTTTGCACATTTTCTCAACAAAATAAAAAATTATCTTAAAAACCCCAAGGCCTGAGTCGATAGTCGCATCCCATACAATTCAATTTGTTTCTAACAAAATAACGTATATGTGACAATACTGATGGCTAATTGTATTTTATTTAGCAGAAATAGCCACATCTGTATACAATATGACATCATTGACTGGTAATACTGAATATATGCCGTCAAAAAATGTAACATCTAGTCTAGCAGATCAAATGGTTTGGGTTACTAACTATACTATTGCATTCTTCAGGCTTGGTTTATCTAATATTCGTTGCCTCTGATGAAAAATCCTTAACCACCTTCACAAACATGGTATTGAGCGCTGCCAATCACTGTTAAATATCTGTATAGGTAACCTAAGTATACATAACCATAAATTAGTTTTTTGATAAGAGTAGATATACACTTTTATGTGCAATTTATTGTACTTGAGTCCAGAGTATCTCGCTGTATAGTGCGTATTATCTTTTTTTTTTTTTTGGCTTAATTAGATTTTTTGAGATTCAGTGATTACTATGAATAAAGAGAAGAATTGGTTGGTAAAAAAGTAATATCTCAGTTCAAAGGGTATAAAACGAGGTTTTTATATTTATACCCGTTTAACATTGATAAAATAAAATAAAATAAAATAAAATAAGATAAGATAAGATACGATAAGATACGATAAGATACGATAAGATACGATAAGCCAAAATAAAATATAATAAAGTAAAGCAGAAATATAATTTAATATATCAAGATGGATGACATTATAAATAAGATAGACATTGATGCTAGCAAAGAGAATAACAATAATGATATAAACCCGGTAAAAATGGAGGTGAATGAGACGAAATTAGAGGAAAAATTAAATACAGACTTAATGGTTGAAACAATAACAGGTTCAAAACAGGGGTCAGTAAATACGATACTTACAGCACCCAAAATTATATCAAAGGAGAAAATAAAAATTGAAAATGAAATTTTACAAAATATTGATACGGTTAATAATAATGGAGAAGAAAAAATGGATATTGATAGAGAACCATTACTTGATAATTATGAAAGTACCAAATATGAAAGGATAATAGAAATCGAAAAAAGATTAGAAAATATAGAAAATATACGATTGGAATTAATACCACTATTATTAGATATTATTGAACAAGTAAAAAATGGAGAGTTATCAGTAAAAGATGTTGATAATGCATGCGGTCGTATCAGAGTACGGATTAATCGATTATATGAAAGTCGTAAACAAGTAGAAGATTCACTTGATCAACTTCAACATGAACAAGATATTAGAAATAATTCAAACGATAATAACACCCTAGATATGACTACACGTTTAATGATGAAACAAAACACTATTGATTCTTTTATAAGATCAGTAAGTAATAGATGAATAATAAAATGAATAATAAGACTAACTAATCTGTGCACCACAGAACTGTCAATTAATATAATGTGTCAATAATTTGTATTTTTCTTAATAATAAAAAAAGAAATTACGTAATCTTTTTCTGGTTTTTTTTTATTTTTTCATTTTTTTTTTATTTTGTCGACATTTTTTTTTTTTTTTAGAGGAAGAGAAATTGTGTGTGATGTAAATTATTATTGGAGACACACAGATAGTATAATCTTCTACAAACTGTTTCTTTTCATCTATTTCTATAGATTTAGATATTTTACAAATTTTTACATCTAGATATTATATATAGAGAACAATCATGGCTGCTACTCCTGTTAACCTCGGTGAAATCAGTAAAAACTTATCTCCAATTCAAGGTGTATACCCAGTTGGTCCAACTGCTGGTGAACCTGGATTTTGGTCAAATAATCCAGTTTCACAATTTTTATCATCAGTTTCTCAAACTATTATTCAACATAGAAATTCTCTTGATTTAGTTAACCCTGGTATGATGGAAAATATCAATAAAGAAGTTTCAAAGGATGTTTTTTTAAGTCTATATCAATTTACTGGTTTAAAGGCTGATATTAATAAAACTTTTTCAATGAATCCAGCATTTCAAATTGCTCATAGTTTTGCAGTTGGTAGTAAATTACCAGCTTATTCATTTACTTCAATTATTGCAAACGATCAAGCTTTAGTTCAAGGTACAATTGATAATGAATTTTCATTAACTGGTAGATTAAATTACTCTTGGGATAAACATATTGTTTCAAAAGTTTCATTACAATTAGCTCACGGTCAACCTGCAATGTGTCAATTAGAACATGAATATCAAGCAAATGATTTCTCTATTCAATTAAAAGCTCTTAATCCAGATTTTACTGGTCCAAATTATAGAGGTTTATTAATTGGTTCTTTAATGCAATCAATTACTTCAAAATTATCACTTGGTATGGAAACTGTTTACAATGCAATGGATCCAAATAATCCTGCTCAAGCTGCAATTTCACTTGCAGGTAGATATAATGCAGGTGATTGGATTGCAGCAGCTCAACTTCAAGCTCAAGGTGCAATTGTTGGTTCATTCTGGAGAAAAGTTGCACCAAATGTTGAAATTGGTTTAGAATCTACAATTCAAGCATCTCAACAACCTGTTATGTCTGAATCTATGATGATGCCAACAGTTCAAACAACAATCGAAGCAAATACCGTTTTAGGTGCAAAATATGAATTTAGACAATCCATTTACAGAGGTCAACTTGAATCAAATGGTGATGTTTCATTTATGCTTGAACATAGAATTTTACCAACAATTGGTCTTATCTTTAATGGTACTATTAATCAATTAAAGAATACTTCAAAACTTGGATGCGGTATTCAAATTGAAACTGCTGGTAATGAACAAATTATGATGATGCAAAATGGTATGGTTGATGCAAATGGTAATCCAGTTGCAGGTGCTCCACCAATGAACTAGATTTTAATAACCAATACAATCTTCTTATAATATGTATATAGTCTGTTTTTATATATGATCTTACAAAAAATAAAATAAAATAAAATAAAATAAAATAAACAACACAGATTACCTAATCTGTTTTTTAAAACGACATGTTTTTTTTTGCCGCGAGAAGATATTAAAATCCATTCTGGCTCTTTGTTGTTGAACATCCTGTTAGAATTTGGTGTTTTAAAAAAGAGACAACCAAACTTTTGGCTTTATTGTGTAAGTTTGAGAAAACAAAAGTGGATACATTGTATCATAGTAATGTCTGCAAATGCACCCGACCAACAGCCTATACCACAAAGGGCATCTATAAGGATACAGGATATACCTACAGAAGTACTTGAGAGATTACTTGGCAAATATGTACAACAAGTAAATGAAACATATAAAAAGAAACAAGGAGGTATTGATGTTGATTTGATCAGAAAAGCATATACGCCTGCTATAGAGCTAAAATCTATTGAATCAAAAAAGAAACGAACTATTGCAGATGTTAATAGTACCTTTGATATAAATTTAGAAATAGCGGACCGGTTGAAATATTCTGATGAAATGCTTCAACTTCAGGGATTTCAACCTGATATTATTTTGTCAAAATCTACAACAACCGATGAGCCGATGGCAGGTGTACTTCGATTAGCATTGTCAGAAATAATGAAGGAAAGTGTACGACATAAATATAATGATAATATTGATTTTGAAGATAATGCACTCTCTTTAATGTTAACCTGGACAAGTCAATATTTCCATTTATTAACAAAGAGGTTACAAAGATTAATGGAAATGCAAAGAAGACGTTTACCAAACAGAAATGATTTAAAACTATTAAGTAAGGAAGGATATTTTAATATCTCGGGAATACATGACATGTATGATGATTGTGAAAAATGGAGGAAACAAAAGGATAAAAATAATTTTGAAGAATGGGAAAAAGTATTGAATTTGGCAGAAATTGCTACTACAGCTTTCAATGGATCCGATGAAGGTGAATTTAATACCTTGCATGATGGTGTTGATATGGAGGGGCAATTTTGGATAGATCAACTTGTTCATAGAAAAAAAAGGAAAACGTATATTCCTGAATGGATGCCACCATTGCCACCAGATTATACATTTAAATCCACTCCGAAATATAGCCAGAGGGTAAAGAATCCAGTTATTTTGCGTGAAAAATTGGTCCTAGAGGGAAGATTTGGTGAGAAGGCATTAGATCATATTATTGTAAAAACTCCAGATCCATTATATTCTCCATTATCAGAAGAAAGTATAAGCAGTAGTGATGATAATGTAGATGTGAACAATGAAATAGATATTGGAGAAGAAAAAGAAAGTGAACATAAAATAGATGGAAAAGCATATGAAGAAACGTCTAAAAGTGAAAAGGATATTAAACGTGTTGAAGCTATTAGCAGTGTGGAACCTAGTACTAATACCGAAGCTAATGAAGAAAAAACTGACCAAGTTTCTAAAGAAGCAGATAAGGAAAATAAGATGGACTTGGTCAAGATTGCTCATAAGAGAATGGAAATTTTAGAGAGAAGGCGTAAACAAGAAGAAGAAAGAATTTTATCTAGAGTTGAATCAGAGGAAAGTCGCTTAGGTAGGAATTTTGGATTTTATACCAATATCAAAAAATTGCCTGAAGATATTGATAAAGAAATGATTGAATTTCATTCAAAGAAATTACGTGATCTTATTCATGATTTAAATAAACAAGAAAAACGAAATGCCCAATGGCTCATTGAACAGGAAGAACTTAGGAAGAAATTGGAGGCGGAAAAAAGCAAATATGCTGAAGCTAATGAGATTCAAATCGGTGGGTCTGGTAATGATATAAATGATGGTATAAACAGTCAAGGTTATTTCTTTGATAACATGGATGAAGAGGTTGATTTTGATGTTGAATTTAGTGATATTGAAGATGTTGGTGATGCGGAAGCAGTTAAAGCTACTACAACTGATTCTGCTGAAAATATTGAGGGAAGAGGCTTGTCTGTAAGGTTTGATGACAAGGTCAGTGTATATATCCCCGCAGGATCTGATGTGATAGATGAAGGTGAATCTGCAGTAGATTCTTTACCGTCAGAAAAAATAGTTGATAAAAAATTAGATGAATTAGATAAAGTTGAATTTACTGAAGAAATTAAAGAAATTGAACAAGTTAAAGAGATTGAAAATGTTGAAGGTGTCGATGGAGGTGGAGTTGTTGAAAATATCGAAATAATTGAAAAAGTTGAACAAGTTGAAGAATCTAAAAGTGAAAGTGCTGAACAGAAGATCAATTCTGTAGTTACAACCATTGAATCACATCGAATATCAGAAAAATCACAAGAGATAAAAGAGACAGTGGTAGAAAATGATATAAGCGATGCTGACATAGATATAGACATGGATATGTTTGAAGAGTAATTGACTAGCTTGAGTATTTTGTAACATTTTGTAACATTTTTAACTGTTGTACCAATACAAAAGATTGAATCACGTGCTTTTCTCGTTTAATTTTTTCTATTTTTTTTTTTCGTATTTTTTTATTATTTTTTTTTTTTTAGTCTTGTGGATGGATACAACCTCTGTTTAGCAGAACTTTTCTATTATCTCTATCATGTACTTGTTTAATTTCTTAGAACGCCACAATCTATAGAAAACAAAAGGCATAATGGTGCTAGAATCTGATGTGACCAAGGTTTATTTGCCGAAAAACTTACCGTACCCGCTTACAATTTTGAAAATAAACGTAAAAGAAGGCGACGAAATAACAAAATACAGCCCTATTATTACATACAGATACTATGATTATGAACCTATACCGATAAGTGAGCAGGATGAAGAACATCCGGATGAAAGTGAAAGAAAATTAGTTAAAGTTGAAAATGTAGGAACTTTTGATTCTGTTGTTGATGGCAAAATTATAAAATTACATGTCTCCATTAATGATGAAATTGAAAATGAAACTACTTTAGTTGCAGAAATTCTTGAACCTTGTTCACATCCAATTCAATATGGTGGATTGTGTGCAGTGTGTGGTAATTCGGTTGAAGACGATGAGGTTGATAAAAGGGCTCCAATTTTAATGGCTCATGGTACGACCGATTTAAAAGTTTCATCAAAAGAAGCTGAGAATATTGAACGTTCTTCAACTGAACGTTTACTTAAAGCAGAAAAATTATCTTTAGTTGTAGATTTGGATCAGACTGTTATTCATGTTACAGTTGATCCAACCGTAGCTGAATGGATGTCCGATCCAACAAACCCTAATTATGATGCAGTTAAAGATGTCAAGTCATTTACTTTAGACGAACCACCAATAATACCAATTGGCTATAAAGGTCCAGTACTACCAACCATTAAAAGATGGTATTATGTTAAACTAAGGCCTGGATTACAAGAATTTCTGTCGAAAATGAATGAAAGATATGAAATGCATATTTACACAATGGCGACGAGACAATATGCTGAGTCAATTGCCAAAATAATTGATCCAGATGGGATTTATTTTGGAGAACGAATTTTATCAAGGGATGAAAGTGGTTCATTGACTCAAAAATCTTTAAAAAGATTGTTTCCAGTTGATACTTCAATGGTTGTAGTTATTGATGATAGAGGTGATGTTTGGAATTGGTCACCAAATTTAATTAAAGTTGTCCCATATGATTTTTTTCTTGGTATTGGTGATATTAATTCAAGTTTTTTGCCAAGACAACAAGCTTTATTGGGACCTTCTAAACGAAGGAAATCTGTTAATGTACTAGAAGAACAAATTATTAGTGATGAAAATACTAATATTCAAGAAAAGAATAAAAAAGCAAACGAAAACGTTGAGGATAGTGAAAATAATAAAGAAACAACTACTGACAAACAAATGGTAGTTAGTCATGAATCTTCTTCTCCAGTTGACCGATTAATTGAATTAAGTGATGGAGGTGATAATGCAGATCTTTTAGCTGTTCAGGAAAGTGAAAGAACCAATGTCTTGGAACAACAAGAACATGATAGACCATTGGCGAGATTACAAGAAAATTTAGACAAGATTATTGAAGAAGGGGAAGAAGAGGCTGCAATTGTTTCAGACAATGAAATAAATAAATCTAGTACAGAGAAATCAAATGAAGATTTGAAAAGTATAGTTGATTCTAAAGAATCACATAACTTACTAAATGACGATGATAAGGAATTAGAATTTTTAGGACAGGCACTAGTTAGAATTCATAATGAATTTTATTTTGAAGTTGAAAAGGTCAATCAAGACAGTACAATTTCACTGCCTGATGTTAAAGACATAATGACAGATATGAAAAGAATAGTTTTTAAAGATTGTGTATTTTTATTGAGTGGAATTTTACCCCTTGGTACCCAGCTTCAAAATGCAGATATAGTGATATGGGCCAAGTCTTTTGGTGCCTCATTTGTAGAAAATTATACCACACAAGTTACACATGTTATTTGCAAGAATTCAGGTACGTTCAAGGTGCGATTGGCAAAGAGTGTTAATCATGACATTAAAATTGTTAATCCTGATTGGTTATTTGTATGTATGTCACTATGGGATAGAATTTCAGAGGATGCATACATTATTAAAGTGGATAATTTATTGAGTAAGGCACAAGTTGACGACTTTCTCCAATTTCACGGTGAAAACACTGGTCTGATTAATAATGAACCATTGGACTGGGGTGAGATAGATGACGAGATGAAAGAATTTATGGGATCTGATTATGATGATGATGACGAGGAGGAGGATGATGAGGATGAGGATCATAATGATGCTGATGGTGGTGATGATGATGATGTTACTAGTTATATTGATAATGGTAATAGTGACGAAGATAAATTGACGCATGCAACTAGTGAAAAGCATTTACTGGGCAGTGAAGATGATAATTTGGAAGAAATTAACATGAAAAAGAAACAAAAAGTAATTGAGCACAGTCAAGAGAAAAATAATATTGATACTAATGAATCTAATAGTGATAATGAAGTTGATGAATTTGAGAGAGATTTGCTGGAACATTTAGCTGATTTAGAATAAGGAATAATTTTTTTTTTTTTTCAATCTGATATAGTCTTTATGTTTAATTTAGTTAATTTATATCTTCCGTTAATTATTTTGTTAATGTTGATGCTGTTGTACAAGTGTAGCACTAAAGCTGGTCATAAAAATATACTTTACTATAGTATACTGAAGAAGCCTGTTAGCGTAGCACCCAGAAACTAAGGTTACTTTGAGGCCACAAAAATTTCATCAACCACAAATCTATTTCTTTTTTCCCTTTGGCTGACGTAATTCAACTTGGAGAAAAAAAGTCTTTTTTTTTTGCGTTTTTTAGCGTTTTTTTTTTTTTTGTTTTTTTTCCCTTGTAGTTTTGTTTATTATTTATGTCGGCTTTAAACATGAGACTTAAAGCGTGATTGGTACTTTAGTGACAGTTATCTTTGTGACATTGAACTGGACACTATAAATATTTTGGATTCAACAATACTAGTTTTGTCTGCAAATAAATATGTCTATGGTTACGTCTGGACAAACTGAATCTTCTGATTTTTTGGTGGGATTAGCTTACAAAGCTAATTATCTATGGGCAGAATTTGTTGAATTTTTAATTAAACTTCCGGGTGGAGAGCTTATTATCAACTATATTAAAGCCTCTCATAAAAATGATCCATGGAGAACATTACTAGAAGCTCTTTTGGCGTTATTTGCAATTAAATACTTTTTTGCATCTAGATATTCCCAAGATGAAAGGGATAAAATGTTATTATCTGCAAAGGAAACTGATGAATTAATTGAAGAATGGACACCTGAGCCGATTGTAATTGATGTTAGAGATGATGAAAAATGGCAATTAGAGACTAATCCTTTGATTGAGGGACCTGTTGATGCTAGAGTTAATATTCGTAATGGCGATGATTCAATAACTGAAAATGTACTTAATTTTTCTTCCCTTGACTTCCTTGGAATGAGTAGAGACAAAACAGTTATGAATAATGCTATTGAAATCATTAAAGAAGTTGGTGTTGGTGCATGTGGACCACCAAACTTTTATGGTACACAGAGTGTCCATGTTAGAGTTTGTGAAGACTTAGCAGATTTCTTAGGAGGCGAAAAGGCTATCATTTATGGTCAGGATTTCGCAACACCAATTTCAGTTTTACCATGTTTCTTAAAAAGAGGTGATATTGTTATTGTTGATGGTGGTGTCAATCTTGGCTTACAAAAGGCAGCTTTAATTTCAAGGTGTCACATTGAATGGTTCAACCATAATGATTTGGATCATCTTGAAGAAATCTTAGAAAACTTATCCGAAGATTTAAAACAAGGACCACTTAACAGAAGGTTTATCGTTACTGAGGGATTATTTGAAAATTTTGGTGATTCCCCTGATCTAAAGAGGTTGGTTGAAATTAAGAATAAATATAAATTTAGATTAGTTTTGGATGAATCAACTTCAATTGGTACTTTAGGTAATAATGGACGTGGTTTAGCTGAAGTTTATAATATTCCAAGAAGTGAAATTGAAATTACCATAGGTAGTATGGCTCGTGCATTTGGTGCAAGTGGTGGTTTTTGTGTTGGTGATAAAGATATGATTTACCATCAAATTTTAACTTCAAATGCTTATGTTTTCTCAGCTGCGTTACCACCGTATGCACCTAAAGCTGTCTCAACAGTCATTCAATATTTGTTAAAAAATGAACAAGATGGTCAAATAAATCCTGTTGTTAAATCTTTGAATGAAAATAGTGCATATGTACATTCCCTTTTCACAAATTCAAAGGAATTGAAAAATTATATTACTGTTATATCTGATAATTATTCACCATCTTTGCATATGAGAATGAATCATAATCTACGTAATCTATTGGGATTACCAGAATCTTATGGTGGGCCAGGATCAATTATTTCCAAAGCATCGAAAAACGGTAATGAAGAATTATATTTTGATCCACTATACAATTTAGAGTGTTATAAGTTGCAAAAAATTATAAACGGTTGTATCAAATCTAAAATCTTACCGACCAGAACTAAAAGAGTTCTTCATCATGAGTTACTTCCAGTTGTTCCGGAATTAATTTTGCATATCAATTCCCTTCATACTAAAAAGGATATTGAGTACGCTTATTCTGTTATTTCAAAAGAAATCATAAATATTATTGATAATTGGAAATTATCGGGAAATTAGAGTGATTAAATTGAATTTTTATCTGTCTATATATATATAACACATTTTTTCGCTGATTCTTTAATTCTTAAAAAAAAATTATTTTAAAAATAAAATAAATGTAAATGTTTTATTCAAAATATTAATATATAAAAACTAATAATAAACGCAAAAAACTAACTATAAATTATTTCTTATTTCCTCTCTTAAATTTTGAAATAACTTTACCAACCAGTTTGAATGGTGAAATCCTCTTAATCCTAAAGATGTAGTACAAGAAATTCATCAGAAAGAGATTGAAGGCAATATATGCACAAAAAAGTCCAATATTTCTCCATCTATCATCGTAACTAACATGAAGAGTTTTCAAATAATCATCACCAACAGAATATGGGCAAACTGCACAGTTTGTAATAGCATCCGGATTTTCAACATAACCTGAATTTGATGAAAAGTATTCGCTTAAATATTCACCACATGTTAAGCCAGATGGAGGATCTAAATAATTGAATTCCTCAGCACCACAATGAACGGGTCTATCATGTAATAACGTTCCAACTTGATTACCAATAAAATAAGTTAAAGGTGATAATCTCCACATAAATTTCCAAAAACCAGGCATCAAACTAGGCTTTTGAATAACACCACAGAATGCAATCGTAAAACTGAAAAATAAACCCAACAAAGTATTAGCGGTAGGTAAGTCTGGTGCCGGATACAAAATCATTAATGCAAAAGATGGATAGTATAATTGGAAAAAGAAACTGTATGAAAACCACCAAAAACCTGCCCTTGATGGCTCATTATCAAGTTGAATTGGGAAATACCAACAAATGAAATATACAGTTCCAAAACAAATACAATATGGAAGTTCGTTAAGATACTGAGAGATTAATAAGCATGACCAATGGAATGTATTTGATTTACTTTCACGAACTTCAAATAATTGCCTTGATGCAATTGCCTTACCTTGAATTTGATTCATCAGTGGTGAACTAACAACAATGGTTAAGAAATTAGCAAACAAAACATTTTGCATACCAATAACAGTGTGTTTAACGTTCCAAAATGAAAAACCAACTAATAAACCACTAAGTAATGTCAACATGAATTTTGGCATAACATATGGTAACGATCTGTACATTTGCATGAAAGTTCTATTTAATACCTGATATAATTGATATTGATATGGTGTAGCGTAAATACTTTCTAATTCTAAATCAGCATTTTCGACCTCAACATGTGAACGTTTTTCAATCATTTCATTGATCTCATTTGAAACATTGCTGCATTCTTCACTATCTTGCCATAACTTAAACCAATCTTCAGTTACAGAAGCAGTAGCACCTGCACCAATAACTTCTAAAATATATTCAGCTGGATTTTCAGTTTTCAAACATTTTCTGCCGCCATTTCTTTCAAAATAATCAATAACAGTCCTTGAATCTTCACCAATATCACCAAAATAAACAGTTTGACCACCCTTTTTCAATAAAAGCAACCTATCAAATTGTTCAAATAAAGTTGATGAAGGCTGATGAATAGTACATAAAATTGCCTGTCCAGCCCTTGCCAATTCTTTCAAAACTTGTACAATAGCCCATGATGATTGTGAGTCTAAACCAGATGTTGGTTCATCTAAAAATAACAACAGTGATGGCTTAGCAACTAATTCTGTAGCGATAGATAATTTTTTTCTTTGTTCAACATTTAAACCATAACCGGAAACACCTGCAATAGAATCTGCGTAATCTTCCATATGTAAAATTTTCATAACCATTTCTACATATTCAGCCTTTTCTTCATCTGGAACACTTCTCGGTCTTCTCATTTTTGCACTAAACAATAAAGATTCTCTAACAGTCAATTCTGCAATATGTAAATCTTGTTGTTGAACATATCCTGTTCTTCTTTCAAAAGATACACCCATTGATTTACCATTAATTAGCATATCACCAGTAACAACACCAACATCTGTACGCCTTGATAAAACATTTAATAAAGTAGTCTTACCAGCACCTGATTCACCCATTAAAGCAGTTAAAGTACCCGGACAAACATAACCTTGAACATCATCTAACAATTTTCTATCAGATCCTTCATAAGGAACAACATAATTCAGATTTTTCCAAGTGAAAATATCATCTGAACCTAATTTTTTTGTAGTATTTATATCATCTTCTGTAGTTGCAGCTGTTAAAGAATCAGCAGTAATAGTATAATTTTCATCTTCATGTTTTTCTAAATCAATTTCACTTTCATCACCAGAAGCAATCTGTTTAAAATGTTCATACATCTTCTTAGTAATTTTAGCATTTTTAACAAATAATAATTGATCAGATGATGCAGTAATTGGATTAAAATTTTCCACAATAATACAAGCAATTACAAGATAACCAATAATAAAAGCAAACATAATACCAAGATTTCTCCAAACATGATTAAATGTATAAGTAAATGCTAAACGTAAATAAATATCACCGTTAACATCATTTGCACCATTGTATAAAATTTTTGATTCTGCAGCACCAGTAAATCCACAAACTTGATTTAAACTTGTATCAATATTTTTATAAGAGCTACCAAATGGAATTAATTCAAATGATGAACATGGCATACGCAAGTTACGGAATTGCATCAAAATCATAGCTTCAAAAGCATATAAAACCGGATTACAATACGAAAACCACTTGAACCACCAATACATTGAAGGTCTTTGAATCATATATGAAGAGTAAATAACCATTGACATCATTGTAATACCAGATATACCCATGGCAGCAGCAACATTAGGCATCAAAGATGCTAATAAAACAAACAAGGAACTTATAGCTTGAACAATCAAATTGACAAATAAGTAATATTCAAAAAATGGACCAGGTTCTCTTTTTAAATTAGTCAAGAAATAAATAATAATTGAAAAAACAGTGATGGCCAGTAAACGAACAGGGAATTGAACTAGTTGTTTAGCAAGTAATTCTGCCGATGGATGAAACAGTTTATAACCATATTGTTTATTTAAAATTGGTTTATCCAGAAACAAAGCAGGAGTTTCAGCTAAAGTCATAATTGCAAAATATAAACAAGAAAAGAAAAGAATACCACCTCTTGAAAATGCACCAACCGTATCATAAGTTGTATTGTATAATAGGGAACCTATAACAAGTGATTGAACAGTAGCAGCAACAAATAAAGTCATAGGATAAGCACGATTATTAACAGTAATATTCCATCTTCTTTGACAACAAACTTTTAATTGAGTTAAATAATTAACAGTATAAACTGAATTTTTTGATGTATTTTTTTGCTTAATAAGTTGATGATTATCTTTCAATTGTTTTAATTCGGAATCGGGATTACTATATGAGGCAATTTTTTCATCAATTTGTTTTTGGAGCCATTGATATTCATCAGAATTTTTCCATGCAGATTCAAAATCATCAGGAGAATAAGGAATTGATTCTTTATCCTTAAATGATGGGTTAATAGTTCTTGCCAATGGATCAGTAATAGCAGTTAAAAATTCAGAACTAGTTTCACGATTATGTTTTACAAAACCTAAATTTTCAAAATATTTGACAGCTTTGTCAATTGGACCAAAATAAATTTGTCTACCTAAATATAAAACTGTAACATAATCGAATAATTCATAAATATTTTCGGAAGCTTGATAAATTGTAACAATTGAACTGGTTTTATTTATATTAGTCATAGTTCTTAAAGCTTGAACAAATTCTAAAGCAGTTGATGAATCCAAACCTCTAGTTGCATTATCAAAACAATAAACACTACCAGAAGTAACCATAGCTTCAGCAAGTGAAACTCTTTTTCTTTGACCACCGGAAATACCTCTAATGAAATCATTACCAACTAAAGTTTTTTCAACATGTTTTAAACCATATAAAATTTCATATAAATCTTTAATATTTTCAATGTATTCTTCTCTCGATTTGTTATCAAATCTAATTGTTGGAGTTTTACAAGCAATTGCAAATTTAAGTGTTTGTTCAACTGTTAAAAATGGGAAATGAGTATCCAGTTCAGGATTATAAACCACTAAATTATTCAATTTTTTAAACAGTACATCTGAATCAATACCATTATATGTTAAATCACCTTCAACTTTAATATAAGTTCTGGTTTCGCCTGATAAAGCTTTAAGATAAGTTGAACAACCAGCGCCAGGCCTACCTAAAACTAATGTGATAGTACCCGGAGCGGAGAAACCTGAAACATTTCTAATAATTTGTCTAGTTTTTGGTAATTTTTTGAAATCAAATTGATTATTTTTATTTTTATTCTTAACTTTGTTATAAATCAGAGCTAATGGTTTAAAGAAAACATCAGTAACATCTTTTAAAATTGAAGCTGCATTATTCTTACCGATAACACTTAAATTTTTGTAAACAACATCAACTTTATTGATATTATAACCATTATCTTCATTAAAGCCAACTAAATATTTTAAAATTTTTGCCAAATCAAAATCTTCAGGATTTAATTGAAATAATTCCATATCATTTGCATTTTTGTTTGATAAAACTTTTGAAAGAGTTGATAATCTGGTCATAACATTATCATCAGGATTTTCAGCCAATGAACGATGAATCGTTTCATTCAATTCACGAAATTTATCTTCCAGTTTTTGATCTTCACTGATACTTGAGCTGTCACGATGCATTGAAGTACCAGTTTCCTCCATATTGAATTTGTTGAATTGTTTCCTTTATTAACGATATTTCAAAAAAAAAAAAAAAAAATTAATAACTAATTGGATAACATATATAACTATTGATGTGAAAACAAATGGCAAAAGCAATTATATATAAACAAACAGCAGGGTGGATTTAATGGAAAATACCAATTAAAATCCGAGAATGATTGATTTTAGATACATAAATGACAGGATGATCAAGGGAAAAGGTGTTTTGAAAAAAAAAAATGCAAAAAATATAATAAACAAACGGGCGAACAAACCCTGGCCCCGAACAGCATATCAGGTAATTAAAACCGAACCGACGGAAGATCATTTCAAGCCGATGACAAATCGCTCAAAAGGGATAATTTAACGAACTATTAATTTCGGAGATAAAAAATTCACCGAGGTTTGCATCTAAAAAAAGAAGAAAAAGTAAGTTCTTGAACCTCCACACTAGGACTCGAACCTAGAATCTTCTGATCCGTAGTCAGACGCGATCACCATTACGCTATGTGGAGAATCGAACGGGTGTTAAGCTTTTTATTACAATATAGCTTTAACTCAGCACGTGACTTTATAATAATTTTTTTTTCATTACAATTTGATGTTAATTGTTCATGATATTGCAGATGTGCTTTTTTACGCAAAATAGTTCTATTTATCTTTAAACATGTTGTGTTTTGTTGTAGATGAATTAACCCTGAAATTTAAATTAACTGCAATTTATGTTAATTAAGCGTATGAAAATTATTCTATTTACTGGGTTTGAGAGGGCTATCATATGAATACAAATGGGTTTAAAAAACGGTATAATCTTTACCATATTTCAAATAAGTTATCCGTTATACTGTGCACTCAAAATCAAGAAAAGACAATTTGATTATTTATAGTAAAATCAAATCAAATCAAATCAAATCAAGTCCTACCTCCTATGTTAATTTTTTGTAAGGATAAAGATTCTATATATTGTATCACTTATATGCAATAGTAATTAATGAACAACCAGGAAAGAAAGAAGTTTTATCATAAGAAGTTTGAATGTGCCGGAACACATAATACTAACAATCGACTATCATCATCATTCCCAGGTAATTTTTCAGTGAGAAATAATTTTTGATCGTTTTCTGCAACGGCCGCTGCTAACATTTTTTTTCTACTGAAAACTTTTTCATCTCTATTTTACGGTGTATTTACGTTAAAATGGGTTAAGATAGATATTATTCTTTATATTACATAGTGATTATACTTCAATTATTTCCTATTATCAGTTTTGAAATTTTCAACTTTAAAACCTTGAGTAATAAAATGATTTTCAGCAGATAAAACAAAATTTTTCAGCAAATCAGCAGTAAAAGATTTTGCGTTAAGAGGAAAAACTTGACACTGGACCTATAACTGGAACTGGTTTGATTAGTGGTATCTCTCCTGCACCATTAGCTGTTAAAGGTACTGGAACCATTGTTTTCACTAACTCAGATAACCATCAGTTTAGAGTCTACAATGTCAACTATGTTCCGGATGCAACACAATCCCTTATCTCTGTTAAAAGGGCAGCCAGAACTGGGAAATTCATATTTGATGCTGAAGCTGTGATGTATACTACTGCATGGGAGATCCCACCAATTAAGATTGGTAGTGCTCTAGGTTCAGACCTCTACACTTTTGACTATCAACCAGAAGTGTCTAGGGTTTTTGCTGTAAACTCGAGAACTGATACTATGCACTTGGCACTTGGCCATCCATCGCCTGAGGTCATGAAGAAACTTGGATATTCTGCTGGTCCTAAAATGGTTGAATGTTCATCTTGTGTTGCTGGGAAAGCGACTAAGGTATTTCCAAAAGAAAGAAGCTCTCTTAAGGCTCAGGCACCATTACAGTTGTTGCACGCTGATATATGTGGACCATTTCCAGTTCCTGGCTTAACATCTGAAAAATATTTTTTAACAATTGTGGATGATTATTCCAAATAGTGTCAGGTGATTCCTCTTAATGCTAAATCTTTTGCTGCGGATTTAATAAAGAATTTTATTCTTGGTGTTGAAAATCATTTTAGCGCTGATGGGTTCAAAGTTGCAAATATTAGAACCGACAATAGAAAAGAATTATGTAATTTTTGACAGAGTTTTATTTCAACAAAAAAAAAAAAAATTCTTCATAAAATGGTGTCGTTGAGAGTAATAAATAAAAAAACATTCGCGTTTTTGATGGTTTTTGTCGAATCTTCAACGGCGGCGGTGTTAGAGATCTACAAGTTTAAAATATATCTTTCTCTTTTTTTTTTGTTTCAGTTTCGTGTTCTAGGTTTTTATAACAATAATGGCGGAGCTTTGAATTTGCCAAAGATTTAAGAATCGTCATTTTTTTTTATTTTAATGTCATCAGCTATTTATTCATCATCAAGCGATTGTAATGTCAAGTAGCTTGGACTAGTTGACTCCAAACCTTGGATATTGCCACAATGTTTTCTAATCAAGTACTATTTTCATGTAAACTATTTCAAAGGTTACGGAGAATTCTGGTTCTGATCCTAAGAAGGTTAATTTGTATGCTGTTGCTCTAAGTGCCATCAATACTGTTCATTCGGCTTTTGTTAATTCCAATATTGCTGGTTTTGTTCCCTCGACTATTTTTGAAGCTGTTTCGTTTTTAGATTCAACATTATGGACTCAGGCTATTGATAAGGAAATTTCTACTCATAAAGAAAATGGTACATGTTCATATACGACATTGCCTGATGGTCATCGTGCTATCGGTTGTCGTTGGGTTTTTCACTATCAAAGACACTACTATGCCTCCAATTTACAAAGCTCGGCTGGTTGCTCAAGGGTTTCGACAAGTTCAGGGTTTCGATTAGGGTGAAAATTTTTAGTCCTTTGGTGCGTTACAAAATTATTCGAGTATTGTTTGCATTGGCTGCACAATTTGATTTACAGATACATCAAATGGATGTTACTACTGCTTTTCTTAATGGGGAATTATCTGAAGAGATTTATATGCAATCACCCCCTGGTTTTCCTTATAATGGAAAACAGGTGTGCTACCTCAACAAAAGTACTTATGGATTAAAACAAGCTCCGTTATGTTGAAACTTAAAAATTAATGAGGTTTTGCTCGGTCTATGTCGAAGTTTGGTGCTTATTCTCAAGTGTATGGGAGTTCTATTCTCCTTGTTGCTCTTTATGTTGATGATCTTCTTATCTTATCTAATAATGTATCTTCTATTCAGAAAGTTAAACGTTTCTTGGCATCACAGAACCACATTCGAATCATTATGCTGCTGCAAAACATGTAGTGAGATATATTAAAGGTACACTCAATCTAGGCCTAGAATTTAAGAAACAAGACACCTTTAATTTTGTTGGTTACTGCGACTCGGATTGAGCCAGTGACAAGTTAGATAGAAAGTCGATTACTGGTTATGTTTTGATACTTGGCAACACTGCAATTACTTAGAAGTCAACAAAATAACAAACAGTTGCTTTATCTTCTACAGAAGCAGAGTATATGGCATTGGGCGATACAGTACAAGTAATATTGTGGTTAACATAATTGATCTCTAGTGTTGGTCTAAAATTAAATTCAGTGCCTATAATTTTTGAAGATAATGAAGGATGCAAATTATTATCCAATCATCCAGCATATCATCAAAGAACAAAACATATTGAAATTAGGCATCTCTTTGTTTGATCACATATTGCTGAAAGTGATTGTCAAATTGTTTCCATCAATACCGAAAATATTATTGCTGATATGTTTGCAAAAAGTTTAGGTAAAATTAAATTTGTTACTTTCGTGACAAAAGCTGGTATGAACAAATTATCTGAAGTTTAGCTTATAGTGGGGTGTTGAAATAATTTGCATCCTTCATTATCTTCAAAAATTATAGGCACTGAATTAAATTTTAGACCAACACTAGAGATCAACTGTGTTAACCACAATATTGTACTGTATTGCCCAATGCCATATACTCTGCTTCTGTAGATTGTTGAGCGACAGTTTGTTATTTTGTTGACTTCCAAGTAATTACAATATTGCCAAGCATACAAACAGAACCAGTAATCGCCTAATTAGCGGTTCATCTTGATCTCTATTTCTTGTGTCCAAATGGCTTTTCAATATTTCAATAAGGCTTAAACATATCTGCAAAAGTCTTTTTTTTAACATAATGTTGACATTTCTCCAGTTGTTTTAGAACGTTGTTAGAACTACTTTCATCGAATGTTTGATACAGATATTTTAAAATTTTTCCACATTAAACTACTCGCCATTTTACTTCTACTAAAAACTTTTTTCCCTTTATTTGTGATGTGCTTCTCCAGTATTATTGAAAAATATGAACTAAATTTTTTAATAATCAAAGCGTTGGATTCTGATTCTGAGCAGCTCATCCGAGATACAATATCCATAGTTAGTGACTGTTATTAAAAGTGTTAAATATATTGTGTAACTAATATTGAATTAACCACAAAATAGATAAACTTATTTAACGAATATAATGCAGCCAAATATTATAGCAACCGGAGATCAATATGTGGTAATATCAAAAGCTTTAGACCGAAATTGTTTTTCCCATGCTTCTTTCATATTGAGTTCCAGCAACCAGAATATTAATATCAATTTGCAAATATATTGTTCACTAAGTTTAACTCTTTAACTGATAATTAGGCGATATATAAATGATGATATTTTCTTTTATAAAACTATATATGTTATTGTTTAAAATGTTGCGCTCAATCAATATAATCAAGCTATTCACGACCAGATATCTATTTCACTTTTGTCCCATTACTTTGCGAATAACATTCTTGTAATTAAAGAATTAACCGAAAATTGAACATTTTAACATCCTAGATGTATTCTAATGCTACATTACATTTATTACAAGGATTTACTGAGATGAAAGTTTACCTCATATCAAATTGTTTATAATATTTATGCTTGGCATGTGAAATACAATAGATTAATTAATGATTTTAAAATTGTTTTTAAATTAATGCACAGTATGAAAAAAACTTCTTCACTTTCTTTAACAAGTTCTCCACATAGCGTAATGGTGATCGCGTCTGACTACGGATCAGAAGATTCTAGGTTCGAGTCCTAGTGTGGAGGCTTAGTTAGTATTTTTTTATTTTTAAACCCCGCATTGCTTTTTTTTATCTTTTAATGTTTATTGTTAAGAGATAATAATCATGTTGTGTTTGTCACATTCTATTTTGTTTCATGTGGATGTTATAGAATTTATACATCATAGACAATAACGATGACTAAAAAGATATTCTACCAGTAGAATATCTTGCTTTTAACATTATATTTTTTTAAATTTATTTATCAATTTGTTTATTTTAATGCGTTGCACTTTGGTATATTTGAAACAAGATTGTAGGAAGCAAATCAAATTGAAAAAAAAAGGTACATTTTGATCAATTTTGAGAATATTTTGATTTTTATTTATTAAAAACGGCAAGGCAACCTATTAATATTCATTGAAATTCATTAACTTGAAAAATAAGTAATATGAAATTAGTTTTATTTGACTATTAGAAAAGGAATACAGAAAGTGGAGAACGGCTTATTAGAATGCTTTTTCCGTGACTTCAAAAATAGTTACTCTACAGTAACCCATCAGATAAATATATACATGTACTCTATTAGCAACGTGAAAAATGCAAAAGCATAATAATGCTGACTGGAATTTTACTTTTCGTTGACTATTTTAATTTTTTTTTGTTCTTTTACTTTTTTTTTATTTCTTAATGTTTGTGTCATTATTGATTAAATGAAAAGTATATATTTTTATCCGTGGCAAAACGCGTTATATCCAACAATGAGCATTCATATTGTAGGCCAATAAATTTGAAACTCGTCCAATTCAATTATATAAGGTTTAATCTATTTTTAGACGATTGTATAATACAAAAAATTCATTGATATTAATTATTAAATGTATTTCGATTGAATACCAATTAATTGCTTGACTTATTGAAATGTCTTTCATTGTCAAACAGTTGATTTAATTTTGATTTAAGTATGTTTTTTGTTTTTTTAATTAAACCAGTAATTTTTCAACCTTAATGCACTCTACCAAAAAGCAATAACCAAAATTTAACCTATAGCCTTTAAATTATTTGATTTTATTGTAAGATCAATGAGTTTTTAAGCTTTTTATAAAATTGGAGCAAAAATTTAGTATAGTAAATAAGATTATACAAAATTACTCAACGATTGGGCGTGTGGCGTAGTTGGTAGCGCGTTCGCCTTGCAAGCGAAAGGTCATCGGTTCGACTCCGGTCTCGTCCATTACTTTTTTATGTATTAAAAATATTTTTTTATTTTTATTTTTCTATTTTTTTTTTGATTTTCATGTTTCTTCCATCAATAATTTTTGATCAGATTATTTAATCATTGCATGATTAGTGGTACAAATTTGTTTTTTAATTTATACTTGCAGTTTTTGATTTTTAGAAACAATAGGTAATTAACGGAGCTTAATAGATCCTTTATATTTTCCATGGGTAACTCAACATCGAAAGCTACGAGGACATTGAACAAAAGTATTCAACGGACTCATCAATCTTTGGATTCAACTAATATTAAGAATTTGAAAAAGCAAGTTACAAATGATCATTTAACAGGCAGTACTAAACGTAATTTTAAGTCAAATGAGAATGATGAACCTCAGATATTCACACAGAGACCACCTAAAGAATTAGAACAAATGGGTGATGACGAAAAATCGAATTTTAATGATAAATTTGGCAATAAATTATTTGAAGAAATAGTTTCTAAGGGAGTTGTAAACATCAAAGACAGTGCAGCTAAACAAAATTTCAATCCAAATCATGAATCAATTCAGCTTTTAAAAAATAGGCTTAATGTTGAAAAACAATATGAAGGATTAGTGATTCCTAAAGATGCTGATAAACCGAATATACCCGATAGATTTTTAAGTGAAGAGCAGAAGAAAGATATGAAGGATCCTGCAATTATGAGGAGGAAATTGGAGAAAACAGGTGTTAATTTATTTGGATTATTTGATTCGAATAAAATATCCGATTTAATAGGTGATTATAAAGTGTATGGAGAAGAAGCATATATTGAAAAGGCGAAAAAGATTGATGTCAATGATGAAAATATTCGAATTTTGAAAAAGTTTATTGATGAAGGGATAATTGATCTACCAACTCATAAGGTTACACTTCAAGAATCGATTGATCCTGAATCAAGGCAAGTTAAACAGAAATTAGTTGTTGTCAATGATGATTGGGTTGGGGAAATTAAGGAAGATATTGAAAGGGAAAAAATGGATAAATCAGATTCTAAATCAAAGTCGAAACGTGATCTTGAGGTTTTCGAACAATTTAAAATGTTAGAAAATTTGGTTAGTAAATCACAAATAACAACGAAAAAATCTGAAGGTCCAACCGATGAAGTTGAAACAGTGATGAAGAGGCCGAAGAAGCAATTGGTTAAGGAGGTTACAAAGATTTTATAAGAAAATAAATCGTGTATATAAATAAATAAATAAATAAATTCATTAATTACTACTCATTATACAATAGCGTTATTAAAGGTAACTCTTGTCATGTTATCAAATAATTTGTTAATTGAATCTTTAGGTTGAATAATTTCTGATTTTTCACGTTCAACAAGAAACAAACATTCGTCAATTTTAATATATTGTAATGGATGATTTGATATATCTTCAATTAAAGAATTAGGTAAATAAATGATTCTCCACCATTTATCGTATATTCCAGGATACATGTTACCTTGACCGAAATGCATTGGAACAGCATTTGAACCAACGATCCAAAAATTCAACAAGTAAGGTATATTTTGGAAAATTAATTTTTTGAAGAGTAAAACATAATCAAAATGCACTTGAATTCTGAGTGATTTAAGCGTGTCGAATTTATTAGAGACCAGCTTCAATAAATGATTTTTTTGTAATTGTTCTTCCAAGCTAATTAAATTCCTCTCTGATTTAATTTCAATTGATAATTTTTCAAGTGATGATTTTTGTTTAATTATTATCATTGTCAAATAATTATCAATTAATTTTTCCAAAGTTATCGTATGCATCATATTATACCTAATTATCAAATCTAATTCTTTAATTTGATTTTCTTTGATTTTAATGTCATTAAAAAATTCAGGTATTTTATCATCATTATTTGACCTAATATCAATCTTAATATATTTCAAATTGCAATTTTCACAATTTTTATAAAAAATATGCAATAAGGACAATGTAGGATTTGACGAAATAATTCCGACATCAGATAATTCTAAAAATGTTATTTTTTCCAACCATTTAAAGTTTGATCTTTGTTTAGAATTGTTTTTTTCTTCGAATAAATCTTGATTGAAATTGACTGAACAAAGGCTTAAACTTTTGAGATTTTCAAATTGATCTAAATCGTTCAAAATAGAATTATATATTTTAATCTTATTATTTAAACAAGGAGAAAAATCAGATAATTTGAAAGTTTTATGCTTTAATTCTAACTTTAAATTTTCTAATTTGTGATAATTTTCAGGATCAATAATTTTAAAAATTTTGTTTAAATTTATTTCTTGTTTAATAGGTCCAATTGATAGTGTAGTTAGATTTTTAAATTTAAGTTTATCATCGAGTAGGATATAATCAAATACTTCTGTTTTTGCATAAATATCAACGGTAAAATTCAGTATGTTCAAATTATCCCTTGAATATTTATCATTAAGTAATTGCATTAGTAAAGTAAAACTACATGGACAATCTAAATCGAGTATATTAAGCCTTGAATTTTTGAAAAAGGTTACATTATTTGATTTTAATAGTACCTGTTCAAAATCATAAAAATCAGGAGGTAGGTTGATTACCTTGAGTTGATTGATTAAATTCCATAACCTTTCATTATATAAAAGTTCAAATTCAACTTCAACTTCAACTTCAACTTCAATTTTTTTATGTAGAGATCTAAGCAACAATAAAAAGTTTGGTTTTGTCTTAATGTATGTTGTATTAGTCTTATAATATTCTTTTTCAAATTGTGAAAATCTACAATCTATCGTAATAGATCGATATAAATGAGGAATGGCAAGTTGATAAAAGGATTTACAAGTTCTAGATAATGCAATAAGATCAAACTGCGACAAATGATGTGAGACCAGCTCAAATATATCCGCAATGAAAAAATCCACAAACAATGTATCACACATGAACAACCGAAAATAAAACCAAATGGAAGACAGAAGAAACAGCAAGATCAGCAAATGGAAAAGAAAAAAGGCAAGAAACGTCAAGTTGCAATCTATTTCAGTTTGTGCGGGAGCGGAGTTAAGTAGCTGCTATTAAGGAAATTATTTCCCCTGTTACTTTCCATGTTTTATTTGAAGCTATCCATCCAACAAGACTTCTACTGCCAACAATTTCATATCATTAATAGAATAAATCCGGGTTGATATAACAACAAAGATAAATCAAAAGATAATAATAGAAAACCTTCCCTCCCACCCCCCAACGATTCTTCACCAATATCTAACTATATATTGTATACACTATATATACTGTAGATTGATACAAGTTAAATGTGCAATCCCAATTGAATGCTATCAGCCTAATATGACAACAAAGTACAATCCCCCCTCTCCTGTCTACCTACTCCCCTATATCAACAATACTTCTATCCATCCACCACCAAATCCCGAAATAATCAAGAAAACACACACACCAAATCACGTGATTGCCGATTTCTCTTTTTTTTTTTTTCTTTTTTTTTTGTTCATGGAAAATACATGAAGAAGAAGAAGGGTAAGGAGAAGGAGAAGAACAAGAAGAAGAACAACAACAACAAGAAGAAGGGTAAGGATTAGGCTGGTGGTTTTTCTCATTATACGTATCTTAATAATCCAGGACACCGGATATGACTGATTTTTCAAAATATGAGATCAATGAGCGGTTGATTGCGAAGAAGGAATCTACGCCCATTTGTGAGGAGGATCCATTATCACCAATTCAACAAAGTACTGAAATATACGATAATGATAATAAAGACTTTGACTTTACGACCAGTTCGAACTTATTATTTTTACAGGATAGTACATTACAGAGGGATACAATTGACAAAACAGATGATGCTGATTTGAGCGATACGTCATCATCATCATCATCATCATCATTATCGTTTGAATTATATCAGGATGAACTTGTACGAGATAAATTTATTTCACAAATTAAACAAGAATCTGCGAATGGGATGAAAATTGATTCACATTCAGAGATAAGTGAGTTTATGTTAAAATATTATAAATATAGAGAATTGAATGATATGTCAAATGAATTGGGTAAATTAATAGGTGGAATTGATAATGACCTAATTGAACTTGTTAATGATAACTACTTGAGTTTTATCAATCTTGGTAAATCACTTGATGGGTCACTCGATTTAATACATGATGTTAAAATAGATCTATCAGATTATTTGAAAAATCTCAGGTTGAGTAATTATTCAATCGATAAAGATTTAAATAATATGGATAAAATTAATTTATCTAGGGATAGATTGATAGTTTTGAAAGTTATCGTTAAAAATTTGATAAAATTGAATGAAATGATTGAATCTTTTGATAAATTATGTTCTAAATTTGATAAAAATGAAGAATCTACAGATATGTTGAAAGAATTGGTGGGATTGTATTTCGGAATTAATAGGATGTTTTACAAATTAATAAAACAAGTAAAGGATGCAAATTTAGACATGTTAATAAATACTGGTATTTTATTAAATTTAAATAAGAAAATGAATGGTTTAAAATTAGAATTTAAAAGTTTACTTGGATTATACCTAACTCATCTAAGAGAATCGAATACTACGAATGATGAGATTTTTGAAATGTTTAAATTATACCAACTATTGAACTGTACAGACGATTTTAAAAAATCTTTATAAGTTATTAAACAAGTAAAGAAAAAAAAAAAAAAACAAAAAATATAATTAATCAATCATCACTACCCCTCCAATTATCCATATCTAACCTTTTATAAAGTTGAGATTGAACTTCTTTCCAAATGTTCATTTTAATTTCCTCGTTTATATGCAAATCTTTATTTTCAAGTAATACTTTCTTATATAAATCTTTTTTCATACTTGAACCATTGTTAAATTTATTATGGGTATTATTATGAGCAGCCAATTTTTTCTCCTTTGTAATCTGTCTCAATTTTGAAATTTTTGATTTAAATTCTAATCTACATTGGTATTCAATACCAAGGTTTAATAAATAATTTTCAATTATATTTCTCCATTCAAATTTAAAATAACAATCATATTGAACATTACCAATTAAATTATTTTCAATGTTAAAATTGTCAGGACTAAGTCCAAATGAATCAATTAAAATTTGTCGATGTCTTAATCTGGCCTTTTCAACTATATAATTTGCAGTTTTTAATTTAAAATTAATATCAAATTTTGCTTCTAAATAAATATCTGAATGCGCTAAATATTTAATTATTTCATCATCTGCAATATAATTTGGTATTATTTGAATTCTAAAATTGATATTTAATTTTGGTGATTGAACCATTGGAATTTTATTATTCCATTCAGGTTTTAAATCAGGATAAATTAATAATGATCTTAAATCATTTAGTTCCCAATTTTTTAAAGGCCTTTTCGTAAATATAGGTCGTCCGTTTGAAAATTTCTCAACATCTAAATCAGGCGAATAATAATCTGAAAAATCATGTGGGAGAGCTTTGTCTAATGTTATAATGTTATTATTATTATTATTATTATTATTATTATTATTTGATAATGATGGGTATAAATTCTCACTTGTTAAGGTTTCATTTGTATATATTGAAGATTTTTCATTACTGAATAAAGAATTTGATAATGTTGAGTTTGTAAGTATTCTATTAAGTGATTCCTGTTGTTGTTGTAATAAATGTTGAGCTGATGCATGTGTTAGACTGCATCCTGATTTACCCGAATCTATCGATGAACATTCATCAGAAGATTCAACAGTTGTTGATGCGGCTATTGTTTGTCGTAGTGGGGAACTTCCATAAGTTAGATGTGGTTGATATTCAGGTATAGGCCTAAAGTTGGACTGCGTTCGTGACGTTGTTTCTTCTGAAGGCGTCTTTGTATGATTAACTTTGGAACGTTTTAACCTTCGCAGTAATGGTGATGACGTATTATTATTATTATTATTATTACTATTACTATTACTATCAACATCAACATCAACATGAACATCAATATCCATAGCAGATGTATCATTCATAGTACCAGTATTAATGCTGTTATCAACATTACCATCATCCGTAACCTTGAATTTTTTAATATGATTTTCAATGTCTTGTCTAGCTCGTTGCTGGAACTCATGGGGGGTTCTGTATTGTTTCTCTCCATTCCTGAAGAGCATATATCCAAACATTCTGTGTGTGTTTATATCTTAACCTATATCCTTGTATCTATCTATCTATACATACATATATATACATCATAAAGTCAAAACTAAAAGGTAATAAGTAAAAAAGAAAAAAAAAAAAAAACTCTTCTCTCCCTCAAATCAACTTCTCCCTCCCTTCCCCCCCCCACAAAACAATTTCCTCACACCTCCACTTCCCTTGCAAGGGGGGAAAAACAAAAAAAACAAGAAAAACAAGAAAAAAACGGAATAACTTTGCAGCTTTCGGCGATTTTTTTTTCTTTTTTTTTTTTTTGCTATCGGTTCCGATTTTCATTTCCGGGTTTTATTTGATGATCCCATAATTCAGTATAATGGTAGTGAGTAGAATAGAGTTGTCAAACACAGCAGCCAAACCATCTTAGGATGTAAATTGGATTAGTAACAGACCATTATTTCAATATGTATTTGCTGCTCTTTTTTTTTTACCCTTTTAATCCCCCCACATTTTCCCGGAATTCCATGCTATTTTTTTTATTTTATTCTTTTTCTTTTCTTTTTTTTTATTATTTTTTTTCCGTGCGTCGATCGGCGCTTTTTTTTTAGAATTTTTTTTTTTTTTTTTTTTTTTTTTTTTTTTTTTTTTTTTTTTTTTTTTTTTTTTTTTTTTTTTTTTTTTTTTTTTTTTTTTTTTTTTTTTTTTTTTTTTTTTTTTTTTTTTTTTTTTTTTTTTTCATTTTAAACATGAAAATTTTATCATTTTAATCTGCTTCTATAAAGGCATATCAAGGAATGCAAACACTGCAAAATGTCCAATATATCTCAAAACTGGCAAAAACTACTCAGTAAACAGAACAAACAAAAGAAAGCCACAGGAGTGGTTTCAAAACCAAAGAAAAATGTGCCCAGTTCAAAAAAATCTACTATTAAAACTTCATCAAATTCAAATTCAGGATCTATAAGGAAACCATTGACGAAATTAGCAGAAGAACAGCGAAATTTAGAGAGATCGAGTCTCAAAATGAGTGTTCTTGCAGATCCTACATCAACCACGAATACTAATAATAAGAATTCGAAATCTACGAAAAATAACACTCTTTCTAACCGTAAACAAGAAATAGGGAAATATCTTGCCATGGATTGCGAATTCGTAGGTGTTGGCCCACAAGGTATCCAATCTGAACTGGCCCGTGTTTCAATTGTAAATTTTCATGGTCATGTAATATATGATAAATTTGTTAAACCACGTGAAAAAGTCACCGATTGGAGAACTTTCGTAAGTGGTATAAGACCTTCAGATATGCACAATGCAATACCATTTAAGGAAGCTCAAAAGGATGTATCTGAATTGCTTCAGGATAGAATTTTGGTAGGACATGCAATTCATCACGATTTAGAAGCTCTCTATTTAACTCATCCAAAGAGGGCAATTAGAGATACTTCAAAACATGTACCATTTAAACAAAAATTTTCAAAGGGTAAGACTCCGAGTTTGAAAAAATTAGCTGTTGAAATTTTAGGTATTAATATCCAAGGTGGTGAACATTCCTCAGTTGAAGATGCGAGGGCTACAATGCTAATTTATAAAAGTGATAAGGCAAATTTTGAAGAAAAAATTAGATCAAATAGTTATAAAAGTTAGTGGATTTATTTATCTATTAAATAAATAAATAAATAAATAAATAAATAAATAAATAAATAAATAAATAAATAAATAAATAAATAAATAAATAAATAAATAAATAAATAAATAAATAAATAAATAAATAAATAAATAAATAAATAAATAAATAAATAAATAAATAAATAAATAAATAAATAAATAAATAAATGCATACTATGTTCCCAAGCCCCAACTTTCATTCTCTTCCTTATAAATTTCTGCAATTTTAAGCATTATATCATCAACAATACGAATTCTTCTCTTTTTAACATCCAATGGTACAATAGTTGCTGCTTCAGTAAATGGATTTTCTGTAGTAAAAGCAAAATTCTGAACTGATTTCAGACTATCTTCTTTTAACTCATTTAACCATTCTTCTTCAGCTGTCTGATGTGCAGCATATTCTGGATCATTCATTATTGTAACAATAATATCTAAAACTGTCTCTAATAAACTTGCCGTCGTAGCTGATGCAACAAACTTCTTTAATATCCCATCAACTTGTTTAAGTAATTTCATTATAGTTTGTCGATTTTGTTTGAATAATTCAACATACAATGAAATTACCCTACCTGATGCTAACTCATCCATTTTTTGTTTCATAAAATAATTTGTTGCACCTAGACATGTAAAATAAACATTGGAAGTCGGATTATCAAACCATTTGAATAAAAGAGTTGGAATTTTACAATTATTAACACCATCAACAAATTCACAATTTTTCAATCCACAAAATTCAAGAATATCATTCATTTCTTCGTTATTATTAGCCGTTAAAAATAGGAAAAATAAATAACAAGAAAAATCATTTGTTTCACTGGTAGGGTTATTTAAATATTCTTCATATCTAATCTTTAATAAAATTTTTATTGTATCAATTGCAACACTATATGAAAATGGTGATGATAATCCTTTACAACAGAGTAATACCAATACAACATCAAAATTCCTCTTTGTAAATTTGAAATCAAATTCTTTTTCAGTCATTTCAAAAAGATCATCCAATAAAAGACGTTTTTCAAATAAATAATCAACAAGACCAATATTTTTATCTTTCAAATATTCATTAATATTTAATAACGTAGTTTGAATATATTCAGCTCCATATTGGAAAAAACTAACATTGTCAAAAAGTAAAAGATTTATATGGAACCAAAATATCAATGGATGGAAACATGAACTCTTATCAACTCCAATAATTGCATTACCAAATGCATGTAATGTGCATATCAGAAGTTTTAAATTCCCCATCATATTTTCCTTAGTTGAACTTACATACTTAAATGAATTAATCCTTAACCAAGTTATAAATTTTAAAACTAATGAACTTGAAATACCCTTTTTTGTCAATGAGCCAATCACTAACAAAGCTCTCAATTGAAGCTGAGCATCCTTTTCAAATGCAATTTTATATACACTTGTACTCCACCTAATCATTTGTAATTCATATTCTTCAGGATCTAAATAATTTTGTAAAAATGATGTTAATAAATCACACAAAGTTGTGACAGAATTAGCTCTGCTTGTAATATCAGATCCTAACACTTTATGTTGTCCAAATACTTCATCATCATCTCTAGTTAACCCAAATAACATTCTTACTCTAGCACCATTCAATAATTCAATTTGATTTTTAATTAATATGTGCTGCTCAATCGTCAATGATGGCTTCGATAAAAAGGAATGTAAAGTCCTCATCAATAAATCTAATAAACAACGTCTTAATTCCAATGGTCCATGATCCATATAAACAGTAACAATATAAAAGATATCACTAATATACCTATCAACAAACAATAATGAATCAAACATTAAATATGCTAAAAATCTAGCTAAAACACTAGTTTCAATCCATCTAGTATGTGCTTCCATTTCAGACTCATTATTTGGTATACTATATGATTTATCTTTCATTCTCTTAATAATAACACTACATATTTCAATTGAAGAACGTAACGGCCAATATTTTGTAATTCCTTGCCAATCATTACCTTCAGCTTCATGATCAATAGCGGCTGCGACAATCTCGTCAATAATTATTTCAATTAAACCATCTTCTAATGATAATTGTGGCCAAATAAACAATGAAAATACTTGAAAACTATTTTGTGACCTACTTGCCCTAACACACTTTCTAATTATATCATACGTTCTTATTGGACCTCTTAATGAATCTGATAAATAAACATTTTGATAAATATTCTTAATCCATGGTGAAACAGTCAAAACCATAGAATTTTTCTCTTCGTCATTTATTTTAGAGAATGCATTAAAAAATCCATAAATGAAAGCATATGTAAGATTTTGATGATTTTCTGCGATACTTGAAGAAACGGATGAAATATAATCAATATCACCATATGGAAAAACAACCCCATCAATACTATCAATAGGTTTTCCAGTTTTTAAGCCAACAGATTGATGAATAGATGATAATAATGAATAAGATGATTTTCTAATTTCACTTGATTTTGATAATAAACCTGAAAATGAAATATTAAGTAACTGACCAACTGTAAATTTTGGACTTGATGCAACACTATAATCATCTTCAGAATAATTATTATTATTTAATCTCGCCCTTGTAAAATATAATGTGCGCATAATTTCAATCTTTTTAGGTGATGCTAAAATTATCCTTCTTTTTGATTTCATATTAACAACAGATATTTCATTAGCAACACCAGTAAATACACTAGGCTTAATTTCTTCCAAATCACTAACTTTAAAACAATCAACCAGATTTATTACATACATTTTATTCAAAATTTTGATTCTTTGCGGCATTGCTGATGAAATTTGTAAGAAATGATTTCCAATTTTTAGTTTAACAGGTATGAATCTTTTACTATCATTTTGATATAAACTAACATCATGAAACGTAACGCGGCTATCATTAGAAACTGAATTAGAATACCCAATTAATTTATTTTTACTCATTTGATTCTCATCATCATTGGTAGATACAAACATATAATCTGGATTAACTGGTTTATCCTCATTACTATAATTAATATCTAGCTTTTTAAAATTTTGAAAAAATAATGCTGACATATTAATATAATAAATTCGCTTACAATTTGCTTGATATTTTGATGCAACCATTGAACGAAGCATTTCCCTTCCATTTTCAAAAAATTCAAAATTTGAATAAGCTGTTAAATCAACCAGATAACAAAATGGTGATTCCCAAAATTTGGTCAATGTTTGTAATAAAGTATAAACATAAGTTTCAATTGTCAAATCTTCTGGGAATTCCAAAGTATCAACACAAATTAAAGGTAATCCATCTTTAGTAATGAGTACTTTTATAAACGAACCATTATCAATTGCTAATGAAGTCCTTGACATAAAGTCATACAACAAAACACCTCTCGGAGATTTATCACTTTTGACACTTTCGGGAATGGTATAACCTTTAACTCTTCTAGGTATTCCAAGTTTAGAGAGAAGTAAATCTACTGATTTTATGCATGTAACCTTTTGTTCATCAGATAAACCTTCAGAATAAACTCCTTTATTATATACTTCTCTAATTTGCATCCAATTATTATAAAAAAAACCATGAAGATATGCATGTGCATTATGTACTGCTTCATTTTCATTCAATAATCCGTCATAAATAGGAATATTCTCTTGGTTTATATTATTAAAAGCATCATTAATATTAAAATCAACAACTTTTTCCATAAACGAAAATAATTTTTTCTTTATAGTCAATAATTCTTCAGATTTTGACTCAAGCAAAGGTAACCTAACGGATGAATCATTAACCAAAGTTTGAATAACACGTGCAAGCTGAATCAATGACCTTTTAAAATGTATATTTGAATATTCGATAATATTCATACGATCGGGAGAAACAATTGTTGGATTTATAAGTCTTAAAAATAAATATGCATTGAGAGCTGTATATTTAATTTCAGGCATAACTTTAGTCGTTGCGTCATAAATAGTTTTAGAAATGAGTTTAATTTCTATTGGCATGATAGTAATTGAATTACAAATTGCATCAGAAACCATATTCAAATATTTCAAAAATAATTTAAGATTTATTTCCTTTTCTTCTTCAGTTTGATTGCTTAGTTTTTCAATTTCAAAAAAATCTTGTGAATTAACCATTTTTTCAAAAATTGGACCAAATACTGAACGAAGATAATCCGATGCATGTTCATGAGAATATAAAGCTGTTAATCTCGTAGCGACAGTATTAGACCTTAAAATTTCATTTTTATCAGATGTATGTAAAACATCAGATCTTATCAAACTTAATAATAATTTTAATTTCAATTTTTCCCCCATAACTAACTGTAAAATTGATGATGCATATACTTCAATTTCTGATTTTGGGCAGATAGCAGCAGCAGATAAGAATAAAGCATGTTCTGTTGTGAAAAATTCACAAGCTTCTTTATATAGAAGAGTAAGTGAAATCTTCTTTTCATAACTATGATGTAAATCCTTTATAATTTTAGAGAAAACGTCAATAAATGAAACTCTAATCAATTCATCATCATGATAGCCTAAGGGTAAAGAATATTTTAAACCTATATTTGGATTAGAATTCAATAAATTAATTAAAGCTTGAATAATTCCAGTTATAATCTTAGATGATCTATGAATAATTGCTTTATGAGAATCTTCATCATTTTTAAGTTCATTTAATTTTTCTAATAATCTGACAAACATATTAAAATAATTAGAAAAAACAACATTTGCAGCACTTTTATCATCTTCTAAGCCACTATAATCATGCCTTGGGGTATCTAATGGTAATTTATAAAAAATCATTTTTAACATAAGTGAAGATTCAACTTTAATATCAATCAGAAGATCTTTTAATTCAGACTCTTTAAGTTCTTTCAATTTATCATTCATTTTTTTAGTTGTTTTATTGGAAGACATAAAAGATAAAACCTTCTTTGATGAAGATTTTTCTTCAAAATTTCCAAAGAATGAAGTTTCAAGATAATCAGCTGCAATTCTTGCATATTCATTTTTTTTCAATATACTACCATTTAATGATAATTCTTCCAATCTGTTTAAAAATGAAACCTGTAACTTACAAAATTTTAATTTTAACCGCAAAAAATCAGATGAATCATTTTCAATATTTAAAAGTTTTAATAATGTGAAATTTATATTCCATAAATTTACTGCATAAGGAAATAAAGATTCTGTTTCAATGTTACAAATTGATCTCAAAACACTTAAAAATAATTCACATATAGTATATTGACCTTCACGTAAATAAATTTCAAAACGTGGTAAAACAGATTTAACTTGTTCAACTAAAATTCCACATAAATAAGGATGAATTGAAACACTTAAAATTTCCCGTGTATGTTCTCTTTTTTTAGTATCTCCACTAAATAAACTTAAAAATTTATGATTTAAAAATTTCTCTAAACTTTTTTTCAAATATGGTTGACGTATATCGTTAACAAAAGAGGATGACATAATTATACCACCCAGTGAAGCCATATATTCACTATAAATTTCTAATTCTTCAGTCGTTTTATGATTTGAAAAAAAAATATTTAATTGATCAATTGATGTAGTTGAATAAGGTCCATTATCAAAATCATATTCCATTGATAATTTTTCATACATTAATGACCAAACACTTATTAAAGTTTCAGTTGGCTCTCTCAAATGACATAAATGGTCTCTCAATTTTTTTCTAATAGAAATAATACCAAATGTCATTTTATCATTTAAGATATTATTAATAAGATCTAAATTAGAATGATCAAAACAGGATTGTAAATGATATGAATTTGTCATAGTAGAAGAATATATTTGTAATAATCTTTTAGATATTCTAACAGTTTCTACATTACTTGAAAATAAACCAAGAAAAATAACACGTTCAAAATTCTTAATAATTCTAGCACAAGTACCACTTTTATGAATGGATGAAATAATATCTCCATGATTAGACATTAAATTAGAATCTAAATTTTCAGATCTTTCATCCAATAAAGTTAAAATCAGTTTGATTAATCTATTTCTTTTAATACTATCAATTGTTGGTGATAATGCAACAGCTGAAATTGAATCTATTAAAATACTCGTGGAAATATAAGCAACAAAGGCTTTAAAAGGTTCAATATTTGAAACTGTTAAACAAAAATTTAATAATAAAGCTTCAGTTGCATCAATTAATTCATTATCATCAGAATATAATAATTTTACAACTTTCTCAATAAAAGTCTTAAAATTCTTTTCAAAAATTGGGAAAGAAATTTTATTTATATCATCAATTTCAATATCAACATAACATAAAAATGAATATGAACTATAAACTCCAAGTAAATTAACAATATTTTCTTTAATTAAGGATTGATCACATTTTAAAATTTGATTCCTTATCTTATTTGAAGATATTATTTCTTTTATTTTATAATTTGATTCTAATGGTTTATAATAATTAAATAAAAAATCTGAATTATTACTATTTATACTATTATTTGAATTATTATCTCTTTTTTCATCATTTGTTAATTTTAATGGTGTCGATTTAAAATTACTTGATTGATTTGAAATTAATTGTGACATTTGTAATGGTAATGAAGAATTTTTAATATTATCATTCGATACAATAGATGAAGATTTATTAGATGTATGAGATCTTAAAGTTGAAGTTGAAGATGAAGTAGAAGTTGAAGTACAAGTAGAAGTTAAAGATAGATTTGAATTTAAAGAATTATTGATTATTTCATCATTATTATAAGAATAACAAACAGTTTCAGCTGAATCAAATGTTAAAGAATCACATAATAATTTTAATATTTTAATTAAAATAGTAGAAATATCTTGAATTAATTTAACAATATGTTGGTTAAGTGAAGGTATTTTAATTAATATACGGAAACCATCTGTAATAATTGGAAGTAAATTAAGTGAAAATTTAGAATTATTTAAAATATTTAGTAATCTATCAGGAAAATCGTTTGAATTAATAACTGATAAAATTGAAAAAATTCCAATTCTTGACTCTTTAATTAAATTGGAATTTTGATTATCAAATGTTGAATTATATTGATTTAAATTTAAATTTTTTGAACAATCAAAAATTTCCAAATTAAATTGTTTAACTAAAGGATCTTTCATAAATAATACAAAATTAAATAATGGATGAGTTTTATCAAATACACTAATTGCACAACCAACCAATAAAAATGAAATTAAAGATTTTGAACATTCAGGAATTCTATAAATTATTTGAGTAAAATCTGATAGAAATTTTTGTTTATTTGAACTTAATTTTGTAACATTTGAAATTGACCTTTTTAAAACTTGAGTAGTTGATTTATTTGATTTAGTTTCAATAAATTTAATTAAATGTTTCGATTGGAACAAGAATAAACTACTTAATATACTATAATAAACATTTGAGCAATATTTTGGATCTAACTGTTTGTAAAGAAAATCAAATAAAATTTCAGCATTTTTTGAAATAAGTGGAGTATCAGCTGCTTTTAAGAAATCTTGAGATCTATTTAAAGCCCAACTTAATATTGATTCACAAAAAAATTTTAAAATTAAAATTTGTTGAGAGGGTCTTTTAGTAACATGTAATAAATCACGTATAAATTGAATATTTAAATTAAAACTTTTTGAAGATAAAAATGCAAATTTAATTATATGAGATCCTTTAATATATAAACTTGATAAATTTATCTTTTTAAAAATTGTCCTCTCAAATTCTAAATATTGTAAAGGATTAGTTGCAGCAAGATACATTAAAATTGATGAAATATTTTCATCAATTGAATTAATAATTTGGAAACTTTCATTTTTAAATTTACTATCTAATAACCTTTTAGCTTCAAAATAATCATCTACAGTTATTGTAGTTGTATTAATATTTTTAGATTCATTTAAAGAAGATGAATTAGATTGTGAATTCTTAGATAAATCATTATTTATTGAATTATTATGTAAATTATGTGTTATAGGATTTGTAATTTTAGCTAAAGTTGAAATACAAGTAAAATCATTTTTTAAACTTAATAATAAATTTAATAAATTTAATACTAAATTATTATCTAATGAATTCATTGGTCTTGATGATAAATGATATCTATAAAAACTAATTGGAGCTGTTTGCATACCAACTAATTTAAAAATTGAACCAGCTGGATGATATAAAATTTCCTTTGCCTTTAAATTATTAAAGAAATTTACTAATGAATAAATTATAATATAAATTGAATTTATTGTATTTAAATTTTTATCATTCAGAGATTTACCTTTATCTTTGCTTAAAATTTCAATTAATAAATTATAAATACAAGAAATTAAATCTTTCAAATAAATTGATGAGTTTGATAATTTTAATAGATGTTGTTTTGATTCAATATAATAAGGATCAGCTAAAACTTGTTGAATTGTAAAACCTGATTTATAAGGTAATAAAGAATCAATCCTTGAAAAAATAAGTGATATAATTGGATGTTCAAGTTTTAATAAATTTAATTTAATATTTGAAATATTATCAATTTCAATATCATTATTATTAGATATTGATAAATTATCGATTGAAATAGATGAAGGTGATGATGCCATTGTTTAGGTTGAAACAGAAATTTAAATGTGATTAAATAATAGTAATAAAATAAAAAAAAAATAAGAAAAAGAGAAGAAAAAAACCGAATGAAATAAATTGAAGTAAAAGAGATGATCAAATATCTATAACAATAATAATAATAGTAGCAAACAAATAAAGATAATTTGAACTAATACCAATATAAATAATACCTTTATTAATCGATTGATATAGTTAGTTATATATATATATATATATATATAATATATATTATATTATAATTATATTATATATATATATTGATAATGTATAACTTAACTTATTTAACAATAAATCAATAAACAAATAGATCAATAAATAATAACAATAATAATAAAAAGAAAAGATAAGAAGATGAGCATAAAAAAAATATTTGCCACTTCAAAAAAAAAAAAAAACAAAAAAA